>JAECUM010049532.1:0-28972 GCA_016617855.1 Megalonaias nervosa
ACTGTGAAGGCAAGATAAACTCCATACTAATACTGTGAAGGCAAGATAAACTCCATACTAATACTGTGAAGGCATGATAAACTCCATACTAATACTGTGAAGGCATGATAAACTCCATACTAATACTGTGAAGGCATGATAAACTCCATACTAATACTGTGAAAGCAAGATACATTCCTCATTATACATACTGTGAAGGTACGATACACTGTTTACTAACACATACTGTGAAAGCAAGACACACTCCATACAACACATACTGTGAAGGCGAGAGACACTCCATACTTACACTGCGAAAGCAAGATACTCTCCTCACAAATACATACTGTCAAAGCAAGGTACACTCCTCACTAATACATACTGTGAAAACAAAGTACTCTCCTCACAAATACATACTGTGAAAGCAAGGTACACTCCACACCAATACATACTGTGAAAACAAGGTACACTCCTCACTAATACATACTCTGAAAGCATGATACACTCCTCACTAACACATACTTTGAACGCAAGGAACACTACACACTAATACATACTGTGAAAGCAAGGAACACTACACACTAATGCATACTATGAAAGCAAGATACACTCCACAATAAAACATAGTGAAAACAAGGTACACTCCTCACTAATACATGCTGTGAAAGCAAGGTACATTCTACACTAATACATACTGTGAAAGCAAGATACACTCTACACTAATATGTACTGTGAAAGCAAGAAACACTCCACACCAATACATACTGTGAAAGCAAGAAACACTCAGTGCTAACACATACTGTGAAAGCAGGGTGATACTAACATATACTGTGAAAGGACAATACACTCCACACTATAACATACAGTGAATGTAAGGTACACTCCACACTGATACATTTATGTACTGTGAAAGCAAGACATATTTCACACTAATAAATACTGTGGAAGCAAGATACATTCCACATTAATAAATACTGTGAAAGCAAGATACATTTCACACTAATAAATACTGTGGAAGCAAGATAATTCCACATTAATAAATACTGTGAAGCAAGGTACAATCCACACTAATGCATAGAGTGAAATCAAAATACACTCCAAACTAATATACACTGTGAAACCAAGGTGAACTCCATACTAATACATACTGCAAAAGCAAGGCACAATCCATACTAACACATACTGTAAAAAGCAAGGCACACTCCATCATAAGCAAGGCACACACCATAATAAGACCTACTGTGAAAGCAAGGCACACTCCATACTAACACATACTGTGAAAGCAAAGTACACACCATACTAACATGTACTGTGAAAGCAAGACACACACACATACCATATATATATATATATTATTGCTATAAGGCATCTCTGCACAGTAGTGATTATATCATCCCAACTAAATATAAAGCTCAAAACATGTCAAATTTGAAAAAAAAGCTTGTGAAACTTGTGAAAGATTTTTTTTTTGTTTTTTTTTGTGGGTTTAATGCCATCTTTTCAGCAGAACGATAGGCTATACATGGCGACCAGTATATTTGGTGGAGAAAGAACCCAGAAAGGCCCTGAGAAGTACCACTAACCCACTGAAGCTACTATCAAGCTCTTTGCTTAGCCAAGACTTAAACCCATGAGGACAGAGGTGAGCTGCGAGTGCTCCGCAAAGTTGAGTGCTTAGACTTCTCAGCCCCCTGGGCCCCCTGAGGAAGATAAACCCTTCCAAATAAATATAAACATGAACTACCAGATACATGTGACAAAACCAGGACATCAAATCAGTAGAATTCTAAATTTTGATCAGCAGACTGGCTTCCAGAAGCCATGCCATGATCATCTTATATTAAAATTCATATGCAATCTCTTCCCCAAAATGAAAATACACTTTTTATGCTATTTTTTGTACTTTTAAGAAGAAAAAAATATTTACGAAAAAATACATGTACATGAAATTTTGGGAGCCATGCCATGACTGTGTTATATCCAAATCTGTGTTATAATGGAACGTGGTATAGCTGGTTCACACTGCAATACATAATGTGAAAGCAAGATCACCTCCACACTAACACGTACTGTGGATTAATTTATTTTCGTGGGTATAAGTTTTTGTGGTTTTGCCAAAACTAAATTATTTATCAGCACTTTATTTATGTGACTGATTAAAATGTCCTAATTGCTCACTATTTGTCAGGTCTATAAATTCAAGGACTGAAGTAACCATGAAATCCACCCCAAAATTGATACCTCCTGGAAAATAGTGAATTCACAGTATTTTGTAAGTGGTTGAGGCATTCATGAATAATCAAATGAAAGGTCCATGGGACAGGTCATTCTTGTTGAACCATACCTACCCTGGAGTTGGACCCCCTTTCATCAAATCAAACACTTGTCTTGGATTGAGTAAATATTGAAACTTCCTCATTATTCTGAAAATAAAAAAATAAAAAATTCCCAATTTAAGTCTTTAGATAGCAAAAATATTGATCTTTTAATTAAGATAAAAAGGATTAATTATCTAGACTTATAAACACAGCTCTCCCTTGCTAGAATGCAGTAATTTGGATCCATTACTGTACCAAACTGCCACATACACACACAAGTACGCATGCACACACAAATGCAATAAATGTTTATCTGCTTGTTAAAGATGTACAGGTGTGTGATGGGAGGGGAAGAAACACACTTAAGTGATGGGAGGGGAAGAAACACACTTAAGTGATGGGAGGGGAAGAAACACACTTAAGTGATGGGAGGGAAGAAACACACTTAAGTGATGGGAGGGGAAGAAACACACTTAAGTGATGGGAGGGGAAGAAACACACTTAAGTGATGGGAGGGGAAGAAACACACTTAAGTGATGGGAGGGAAGAAACACACTTAAGTGATGGGAGGGGAAGAAACACACTTAAGTGATGGGAGGGGAAGAAACACACTTAAGTGATGGGAGGGGAAGAAACACACTTAAGTGATGGGAGGGGAAGAAACACACTGAAAGCAAGATGATAACAACAGCAGCATTTATGAACATAAAATGCCAATTTCACCCGACTATAACTGAGCATTTACCTGTAATCAAGTAAATGATCCCATGTTTCAAAATGTATATCCTATGGAAATTTTGTATAATTTGTTAAAAACGTAATTTAAAATGCATTAAATCAATACACATCATTAAACAACTATTCACTAATATTCTCATTCTAACTTTGATCAGTTAAAAGCCATGTGCAGTGACTTGTGCTCTCTTTAGACATCTTCATCTAGTTATAACAGCTGACAATGGCCAAATGCAAAATTAGCTACTATGAGACAAAAAGAAGCTCATGGCTTTGGTAATGCCAAACTTGAAGGAAATAGTTATACTTTGGGTCATGGATATGAGAAAGTTACCATTATTTTAAAATTTGAGTGAAGGTCCTGGGTGTGACGTTATATATGGATTCATGTTAAAATGAAAGACTTAAATGAAGAACAGTTGTGCTGCCAATATCCTTAGGTAATATAAAAGGGACATAATTTCAGACAAATGATGCAAATAAGATTACAAGTATTATGTCCCTTGCCATGAAAATCTAATCATTTCTGGTTTCAAAGATATTTTATTACCTAGTCAAGAAGAAAATATGCAATAAAACACAGTTTTAAAAAAAACTATTTTGAAAAGATTTAAATGAATATATTCAATCAAATCAACAATTATTAATTGCAGTTTCAAAACCTTCTCAAGCCAAAAATTAAACTTTCTGTTTGATGACATAACTATAATACTGATTTTTAACCTTTCCAGCCCTATTCCTAAATACTGGCATTTTACAAACTCCTAAGATCCGATGTATCGAGTCTGATGAAAATCCAATGGGAACAGGAAACATATACACTACAAACTTGAACAGAAAGGTTGGTCTGAGAGACCACAAAGTTACACTGTTTGTGATGTGTTGCAGGGAAATACAAATTCTGATGACATCTTTGTATTCATAATATGTGACAGAACAGATCAGACCTGGGATAGTTGTAATTTGCAATCATAATCATAATCATTTTTAAGTAATCATGGATTTTGAAATAATCACAAGTATCAAATATACTTGCTTATAAGTCACAATCAACTGAAAACTGCACAGACCCAGAACCCTGCCACTGCATAATGTGCTGGCAGATTTGGGTCTATGCAGTTTGTTAGGAGTAATCAGTAGAACAAACATGAACTGTGATCTTCCAGTTCAATATGCAATAGCACATCAGGGTGGGCGTTGTCTGCAGTCAGACTTGACTTATAAGTGTACAGTAACTGGTAATCAAAGAAATTTTTTAAGTACGTATAATTTCATCAATTACAGTCTAAAAATACCACATCAGATTACATGAGTAAATTTTAATGACAACATACTTAAAATTTTAAGTAATGTTACGTTCTTTAAAAACTGAATGGTATACAACTATGCTCATAAATATGTCTGTATGAATCTATGTAGAATCATTTTATGACACATCAGCACAACAGTGACTATATGGTGCCAATTAAGGGTAAAGTTAGAAAAAATGTAAAGCTGAATTGCACAAAACTTTAGTAAAAAAAAAACCTTACCAAATAATGTAAACATGAAGTACAATTTAAACTATAAAATGCAGCAATTTTAATTTATTAAAATTCTGTAATTATATATATAAAACATAATTATACAGAAATATATATCTGTGGCTTACACCAGAAAATGAAATGCCAATGGAAAATGTAATTGATTAAATTTTAAAAAGGAATGCAATTAGGCCAATGACTCTATTCAAAAGTGAGTAATTGCAACTGCAATCAAATATCAAAATTAGTTGCAATTTCACTGATCCTTTTAAACTAATTAATCCCAATGCTTATATGAATGTGTGCTTTCTATGCATTTTTAAAGGGACATAACTTCTGGTAAACTATGTGCTAAAGAGATTACTTCAGTTGTTTGCAATGTTTCAATTGAGTACTTTGTATTTAATATACAGAGACAAAAAGATGGTGAGAGAATGAATGGGACAGAAAGAAGGAGAAAGAGAATTATCTTTATCTAGACTGATCCTCTAACTTACTTGCTGCCTTGTTTTCCACCACTTTTGGGATTCACAAACACTAGAAGAGGATGTGTGCCTGGAGCAGGAGTTATTTGAAATGAATTCTGACCCTAAAACAAAATGAAATATTAATTCATGCATAATATAAGTTTCTTTTAAAGATCCTATGTATCGCAGATGAAATCTTAAATACACTGTTCTTGAATCATTAAAGACACACTTCAGCACTGATACTGTCAGTTAATTAAGTAAACTGGAGAAAATATAAAAGGCACACTCTAAAAGTAATTAAGTAAATGGTAGCAAATACAAAAGCAGTACTCTAAGAGTAATTAAGTAAAAGGTAGCATTTATAAAAGGCACATTCTAAAAGTAAGTAAATAATCGGGAGAACATATAAAACGCACACTTTAAAAGTAACTAAGTAAATGGGAGCACATATAAAAGACACATTCTAAAAGTAATTAAGTTAATGGGAGCACATATAAAAGACACATTCTAGAAGAAATTAAAAAATCGAAGCACATATAAAAGACACATTCTATGAGTAATTAAGTAAATGGGAGCAAATATAAAAGGCACACTCTACAAGTAATACAGTAAAAGGGCATGCATATAAAAGGTACACTCTATAAGTAATAAAGAAAAAGGACATGCATATAAAAGGCACACTTTAAGAGTAATTAAGTAAAAGGAAGCACATACAAAAAGCACACTCTAAAATTAAGTAAAATGGAGCACATATAATAGGCACATTCTAAAGTAATTAAGTAAATGGGACCAAATATAAAAGGAATACTCTAAAAGAAATAAAGTAAAAGAGCATGCATAAGAGTAATTATGTAAAAGGAGCACATATAAAAAGCACTCTCGAAAAGTAATTAAGTAAATGGAAGCACATATGAAAGGCACACTCTTAGAGTAATTAAATAATGGGAGACATATAAAAGGCACTCTAAGAGTAAATAAGTAAAAGGCAGCACATATAAAAGGCACATTTTATAATTATATGTATGCTGCATCAAATTACTTTTATCAACCAGCTGTCACAAGAAGCACTGTTCACCTGTACACGAACACCACCCAGAAACAGCAGATGAGAACCAAATTCTGCATTTGTTCATAACAGAGGTTTAGTATCATAAAACCCTCGTGACGGCAATTCTTGCCTTTTTGGGCACAATTAATTAGGCATTTAATAACGGTCTTCAGCAAATATCAGACACAGGTGAATGGAGTAATAATGAGAAAGCACTTTCTAACCAGGGATTTACTCGATTCCAACTCATCATGATGCAACAAAAGAAACAGTGAGCAATTTGTAAATATAATCCAATCTCTCCCACGTAACACCCTTACACCCATGACGATATGATACCATCAGAAATTTTTGGGGTGAAAATGATGATATGGCCATCCATTCAGGAGAAGCAGGATAACAAGATTTTCAATGGATGTCAAATTGATATAATTTTCATTTAGGACCAACGAGAAAACATAAGAAGTCTTCTGGGGAAAACTACATGTTGATATGACTTTCCATTTAGGAGTAGTAATAACAAGATTTCCAATATGTCTTTAGTGGTGGCCATATTGGATGACAGACTGGCAGCATTTTCATTTTGGACCAGACCGACTTTCAAATTTTGCAGAAAACCATATGCTGATATGACCATCCATCGAGGAGAAGTGATAACAAGATGTTGCAAGATCGCTGCTATGGTGATGATATTTTTTAGTTCAGATCAAACCCAATTTCAAGCTGGGAGCAACTAATTCATAAGAAGTGTTTTGGTGAACACCCTATGTCGAGATAACCATATATCAAGATGCAGCAGCAACAACAAGATTTTCAAGATACACTGCTCCCTTGATATCTTGTACACAATGGGGTCCAAAAACATTGACCGCACAATAATTGAGGGCACAAGTTACCAAGGGACCTATAAAAAAAAAAAATAATAATAAAAGGATGGAATTCATTGGAAGAAGGTGAACATAAAAAGGTGGGGCGGTGGCAGATTACATCGTTGAATACTCATTTTATAATCATGTTGAATCAACTGTGAATAAATATCTCTTTATAATGGTGTTGTTTATATTTCTTCATAAATCACCTTTAATTCCAGGATAAACAATACTGAAGAGATTATTAAAAACATTCTACATGGTTTCCGTACACTTAATATGTGCGCCGCTAAACGCATTGTGTATTATGTCACTGCTATCTGTGTTGAATTGGCTACATTCTAGCTTTATTGTTCATTCAAAATGAAACAAGATTACTTTCTTCCAAAAGATCGACATTCATTTGGAGAAACAAGAATGTCAAAACCTGTGTTTTCATTTTTTTTTATTCACTTGACATATTGATGAATTGATAGATTAGTTGCAACTGAATGCTCAAAAAATTAATTCACAAGGTTAATTATCACCAAACAAGAATTTAATGAGCCTAAAAAAAAATGAGAAAAAAATGTGAATGGGAGCTCGATAATATCTGCAGTTCATGACATACTTGACAAATATCACTTCACTTTTCAATGTCTCATTTCACTAGGCATATCTCTTCTGAAAACAAAATTTCTTCGATTCCATGTTGGTGTTGGAATCTCCAAAACCATCCATGGTTTGCCATGAAATCTTAGTCAGTCATAATCAAAACTTTTCTCTGCCTGGGCCTTGAGAATTGTTCCAGATATAAGAACAGGTAAACACATCATTGTCTAATTCCATATCACTTGCACGCTGTACTGGTTTTCACTTGAACTCATCACAGGAAACAACATCATGCAAGTAATCCTGAAATTTCTGTTCATCCATGAGCCAACAAGTGATTGTCGACTTTGCAATTTTGAGTTCATTACAAACTTTTGATCTCACTTCACCATTATGAACTCTATGTATAACACAAAGCTTTATACTCACTGAGTATGCCATTTGCTTGATTCATTTACTTTCCAACTTCACATTTACAAATGATTAGGATACATTACTGATTAATATATATATACTTGAATGATGTTAAGTACATAAAATTTGAAACCATGTTCAACTGGTCAAATAAAATAATTGGATTTGCATGCCTTTGAACTATTCTATTTTACTACTCTTACTAGATTAAATACAACAACATACTTAACGAGATTAAACAAAACAGGTCACTTTTAACTGATCTTTACAATGCACAACACATTTCCTCATGTCATAGATCAAAACGCAGCCGGCACTTAATTAGGTTCAGAAGTGCTTGTGGGTATCAATGTAACGGTCGATTGATTCTTTTCATGTTTTAAAAAAAGAGAACAATCCAAGATTACAATGTTTGCACTGAAACAGAATAATGAGACAAATAACATGAATTTCACCTTTAATTCACATTTAATTGGTTTCACATTTAATTGGTGTTTATTTCTTTGCCACATGTTGGCATTTACCAGAATTTATCATTCATTGCTATTTTGCCACCTATTATTATTTACAGTGCATTGAGAAATATTTTTAAATAAAATCCACCAAATTTTTATTTGTTCTTAAAACTTGCAAATTTCACAACACTGATTAAACAATGGGCAATAACTGCCATTTTCGGTGGTAAATCGATGATATATCAAGGTTTCATTTACCAATTCTTATCGCATTTTCTTCCCATTCAACACATAGTGGACAATTTTTTAAAATATTTTCTTTGGAAAAACCCCGGGATCAACGCCAGGCACCTCATTATAAGGAGATTCAAGAGTTATCAGGATGCAAATTATTAAGGGATCGGTGTGGCTGCTACTTAGGTCAGAATGGCAACATTTTCAGTTAGGACCAAGATGTTACAAAAACCCCGTCAATCTGACTTTCCATTTAGGAACAGTAGTAACAAGATTTTTAAGATGGCGCTATGGCAGCCATATTGGATGTATGTTCAGCATCATTTTTATTTAGGCCAACCAGACATCATAAGAATTCTTCTGGTGAAAACCCTATGTAGATATGACTTTCTGTCTAGTAGATTTCCATGATAACTGCTACTTGAGGTAAGATTGACAGCATTTTCAATTAGGACCAATTAGACATCAGAAGAACTCTTTTGATGACAACCCTGTCAACATAACTTTCCATTTAGAAGTAGCGATAACAAGATTTTCAAGATGGCTACTATGGTAGCCATAGTGGATATCAGCTCTGCACCAATTTTATTCAGGGTCATCTAGACATCAAAGGGTCAATAACTCTTATAAAAAGATTGCATGAGCAGTGATTAGCCCATATGCACATCTTCCCATGAGGCTCATAATAATGCAAAGTTTCTTGGCTATCCATCAACAAGAGTACAGTGAGTGGCACATTACGTACCTGCATTATGTTTAATAGTTCTCTATGCAGGCATGTCTTGGGTACAGTTTACAGTGGATTCCTGACCAATGGGTCTCAATGACCTGGACCTTTGGTCAGGGTATGCATACCTGAACTAAAGTTACAGTGCATAAATCATTATTTTCTTATCCATCTTACCATGACATTGACCACTGATCCCTAGAACCCAGACGATATAGGTTTCTTTAATACCCTAAGTGCAAGCCATTCAGAAACTTTGGTGAAGGTACGTGGTTGGGATCTGAAATTTGCTTGCAGAATCCATTTTTTCCCCATTTTCTCAAAGTCATCTTGACCTTTGATCTTTTGACCCCAAAATCAACAGACTATTTCATTAAACCAAATGCAAGTCATCCCCAAAGCTTTGTTCAGCTCTGTGACGAAGAACTAATTTTCTGTTCAGAAATCATTTTTCTTATTTAGTTGCACTGATCCCATAATCAGTGGACTTCTTCCTTACTTTAGGTACAAGCTACCACAAAATCTGGTCCAGGTATGCAATACAGAACTAATGCTATTGTGCAGAAACCATTTTTCTCCTTTCAATTACAGCAACCCTAATCTTTGACATTTTGACCCTGAAATCGACAAGCTTCTTACTTAAAGAAGTGCAAACTATCCACAATGTACTGTAGATGGTAGAGAACTGAAGTTATTGTGAAGTATTTGGTAACAGATGGACAGACAGCCTAATGTGCATAAAGAAGTTTTCAAGAATTTAGAAAGAACATAAATATATGTACAAAGTTTGCCACCCAACCCCCACCCCAGGGTTAAAGTACTATGAAACCCACTCCAAACTGTTGCCTAGGATCCAGGAAGAAAGAATGGTTGAGATACAAAGAGTCTGTACATACGTATGTGCTTTTATGTACATGGATGCCTAAAGCAATGCTGGGTGACGAGGTAATAACTTACACTCCCATCAAAAGTTGTGGAATCTGCCCTTGTCAGACTTTTTTTATCCGACTGACCCGTCTTCCTCTCCTGAAAGAGACAAATACACCTCACATGCATGTAGTTTTGACAGAAAAAATTATGAAACATGTACAACACATACAATAATCTGATGGTAGTGAGTGGCATATGAAATAAATTTACAAGTTCCATATATATTACATCAAGCAAACAGAAGCTGTGTGCAAATAAAGCAAAACTTTGATAAAACAAACATCAATTACTTGAATACCCATGTGTGTGTGTGTGTGTGTGTGTGTGTGTGCGCACGCACGCGCATATGCATGGCTATATATTTGTTTAATTTAATTAAAAAAACATTCAAAAAGGTTGTGAGAAAAGAGAAAACATTGATATACTAGATTATTAAATGTACTAAAAATGTCAGCTGTTCTGCTCTGGGTTTAATATTAGCATTTAATATTAGCATTGTTCCAAATTTAATGATTTCCTCTCAAATTATTTATAAAAATTATTTTTCTTTCAAAAAACTATTCAATATAATTTCACCCAACAAAAATATTTTATTCCAACTCTAATGTTGTTAAAAATGAACTATTAATTGTTTTATGAACTATTAATTGAAAACAAACTGACTAACAGTAATATGTCAGAATTATGAAACACCCAAAAGCTGATAGGTATTTCTGGTCAAGTTCAATGGTGAAGTTGCATTAAATTATGTCCCCAAACAAGTCTTTTTTAATATGGGCCCAGAACACTGTTTTGTTCAAAATGTTTGAAGTACTGACACAGTAAAACACAATATAGTTTTTTAAAAAAATGCAGTGTGTGTCTGATGTAATGTTTATATTACAGACCTTTGGGGAATTGTTCATTTACAGTTTTTAATAAGTTTTGCAAATAAGCTTTAAAACCTTGGTATTGTGTTTTGTTGTTATAGGGTGTCGAAACAACTGGGGAAATATGATGACCAAACAAATGCATTTGGTAAGTATGGCCACCTTTTGCAAAATGTCTGACATGTCTAAAATTAGCAAATGCCTAACTGACTGTTTGAAGCTAATTTGTCAGATGTGTTCAGTAAATTTAGCAACTTTTAGTATCTCTGGTGTGTATTTATGTATTTGGTTTATCCAAAATCCTTAAAATACAAAGTTTTTAATATCCAAGACCCCCTTAACTGGAATATCATCAATGGGACACACTCCAGGGCAAAAGGATGCCTCTATTAACTGCCTCTTAAGACACACTGAAGGGTACACTGGGTTCATGGGTACATCGGGCTAATTCAATATCCCCAAGCCATAAGGGATAGGAGGGGAGGGAGAGAGATCATTTGAAAGATTATTATTTATATGTAAGCCGTTGACAATGTACATTCCATTCCTCACACAATTTGTCAATAATTTCATCTGCTGCATGTCTTTTTCCTCTTATTAAGACAGAAGATTAATGCATGGAGATAGTAGAAATCAAACTAAAAAACTGAAACATATGAAAATTTCTGAACATAGTTTGGGAACATTCATATAACATATATGATGGAAAGAAATAAAATTAAAATGGAACTGGTTACAATATGGCTCCAATAGACATTATAAAACTTGAGGTATCATATATATGTTCATATAAGTTGGGTCCAATTGCAAAAAAACAACATAGATCCTGATCTACTTATTTATTACACAATGGTAAATCAGGGTCTATGCTGTTCAAATGATTAGTCCTAAAAATTCATAGACCATTATCTGATGGTGCATTTTGCAACAGCAGATCTGGATCTATGAAGTTTGCAGTTAGATCAGACTTTTAAGCAAGTGTATAAGATAACTAAAATTTACTTATACAAGCTCAGTCAATTATATTAAAGATCTATTTAAAATTTCAGGGTGAAATTTAAATGAAATAAATGAAAACATTTCAAACAATTAACAATTTTGTATTTCCATTTAAAGTTCAACACGTTTTGGATTATAAAATGGAGGTATGTCCATTTCCACCTGTTCATTAGTGCCAGCTGATTCTTGTTTGATGCAGGGCCTTGTAGGGGCAATGGTCCCAATGCAAGGATTGTTCATGACGCTGGCTTTTTTGTCATATATTAGTTTAATATTCACAGAAAAGAAATTTGTCAATGCTATCAAGAGATGACCACAGTTTTGCCAGCATTAAAGAAAAGATGTGTCTGAAGTGCTAGACACTGAAAGGAGCCTGGGAATGGAAAGGAGCCTGGGAATGGAAGGGAATGGAAAGGAGCCTGGGAATGGAAGGGAATGGAAAGAAGCCTGGGAATGGAATGGCATGGAAAGGAGCCTGGGAATGGAAGGGAATGGAAAGGAGCCTGGGAATGGAATGGTATGGAAAGGAGGCTGGGAATGGAAAGGAGCCTGGGAATGGCAGGGAATGGGAATGGAAGGGAATGGAAAGGATCCTGGGAATGGAATGGAATGGAAAGGAGCCTGAGAATGGATAGGAGCCTGGGAATGGAATGGACTGGCAAGGAGCCTGAGAATAGCAAGGAGCCTGGGAATGGAAAGGAGCCTGAGAATGGAATGGAATGAAAAGGAGCCTGAGAATGGAATGGAATGAAAAGGAGCCTGAGAATGGAATGGAGACTGGGAATGGAAAGGAGCCTGGGAAAGGAATGGAATGGAAAGGAGCCTGAGAACAGAAAGGAGCCTGGGAATAGAAAGGAGCCTGGGAATGGAAAGGAGCCTGGGAAAGGAATGGAATGGAAAGGAGCCTGAGAATGGAATGGAGCCTGGGAATGGAAAGGAGCCTGTGAATTGAAAGAAGCTATGAATGGAATGGAATGGAAAGGAGCCGAAGAATGGAAAGAAGCCTGGGAAATGGAAAGGAGCCTGAGAATGGAAGGGAATGGATAGGAGCCTGGTAATGGAATGGCATGGAAAGGAGCGTGGGAATGGAAAGGCGCCTGAGAATGGAAATAAGCCTGGGAATAGAAAGGAGCCTCATAACATGTTTGATAAAGTAACCAAAGTGGTTCCTCTTGGTTGAACTTGGCTTCTCAGAGAAAAAACATACAATTAAATTTTAACTACATCTATGACAGAACAATCATCTGCTTCAGAAAGGTCCCCTAATATGAAAGGCATATCAAAGTAATTCAGTCTTTCTCTTGAACAAGGAAATGTAGAGCCTGTGTCGTTAGCCTGATTACCCACATTAACGAGTATGGTGTCTGTGACAAAGGGGTAAATGTTGTTTCAGTGATACCATTTTTTTGGTGGCATATAGGATGACTTTTTGGACAATTTGTTTTCTCTTTGGTTACAAAAGGGAGGAGTCAAAAAGGCACATCAATGTAGACTTGTAACATGTCGTTACTGTCTAGACTTGATATCATGAAGTAATTTGAATGCAACAACAGCACAAATTCTGTGCTTCATTAAGTGTTGGGGACACACTGAAAAGTATTGGGTACACCACCAATCAGTGGGGGGTTCTCCTCAAAACATGTGACCCTGGTGGCCAAATCAAGAAGACTCAACATTGTAATTATTTTAATATTGAAAGCATATTTTTTTTTAGACTACATGGTTGCCCTAAAAGGGCAGATTTAAGGTTCCCTGTTGATGGAGTTAAGTCTTTCAATCAAATTCCTATTTGTCATCACCACTCTCGAAAAGTTGCTTTATGTCTTCATCTGTCACTCTTCTCAACTCACCTCTTCAACAATTAACTTCCTAACAGTGGCTCTTTTGCCATGTGCTTATGTAATAGGCAATTTATATTTAAATATTTATATCCATATAAACTCCAATTATTTTAAATCCAGAGAATGATCATTTAGAATGCTGTTATTTTCTCTGCAAGTAAAAAAACATCAGTTTCCATCAGAAAGGATAACTCTTTGTCAGCAAGTGCATGTACACTTCCTGTAGTTAGATGGTATTTGCTTTTATCTCTGCTCAAACTAAGCACTGCAGTTACTTTAAATTCAAAGATATGACATTTCTCTTGGCAAGTATAAGGGCATCATTGGTTAAGAAATTAAGTAAACACCTGACATAACACTATATCATATATATTAATATAAGTCATAATTAAATGAAACAAAGAAAGAATGAAAATATATACAAAGCAGCACATGTAAAAAAAAAATATAAAAAAAAAATATCTTAAATAGTAAACTGTGTTAATTGCCTTAAGAGATTGGCCTAAAAAGTAAAGATGGGGCATAATGTGGGCTCTATCAAGATGATGAATCTTGGTACATGTAAGGTAGTTAAAGAACTTAGGAGTGCAGATATGAACTGTTGTCAAGATGAATTCGCACAAGCTGTAGGTATTGATACTTCAGTATCATCACTCATATTGAACATGTATTAAGCCAGTTCCTTAGGAAAAAAAATAATGCCCCCTAAATTGCCTCTTATGAGAAAATTAATTTTATTTAATTGTAAATAAAATACTTCAATTTAACCATGAATAAAGAAATTAATTAATGAAGAAAAAATTTATTAGATTGACAGTTATCGAATATTGGGGGGTGGGTATGAGAGAGATGAAGACTAATAATTCTGACTTAGTAAGTAAGATACATTTTTGTTGAATGAATCGTATTTGTGTATTTAATTTTCTCCCCAAAAGTAATCATCAGAAATAAATATTATAATGCTACGCTTTTTGTTGTTTTCCTTCAATGTGTATCATGTATTTAAAAAAACAATTTAAGAAAATTTGTGTAAATTTTTCACCTAACGCATGTTGAAAATTCAACATTTTTTTGTCCTTTATTTTTATTTTTTAATTTATATAATTCTGGATGGTGTGTTTATGCATGACAGTGTGTGTGTGTGCACAATATCATTACAAAGTTTTTACCACCACTGCATTAAAAATGAGGGATGCTACTAATGAGGGAGATATACCAAGAGAATAATAAATGCCACTTGGAATCTTTATAGGTCACTGGCCACCTATATTGTACAAACGTGTGATATTATTACAGTCATTAAAAAAAACGCATTTGTTATGTATGTACACCATAAAAATGTTTAATTAGACTTAAAAATCTGCTTTTTCAAATGAAAAAAATTATTCAGCAATCTCTGTAAACAATCAGTAGTTTCTGCATGCCAAAAACAGATATGATGTACATTTATCCCTTAGATTCAACCTAGCCATTCAAGTGTTTAATTTCCCCACGTAAATGTCTATGTGATATATCTTACGACTGTGCTTTTGTGCAGCAAATATGGTGCACTGTGTTGCATATGGATCTAACCAAAAGAGTGATGATGGGAAAAAGGATTCTTTCTTTTTCTGAAAGACCCTGTTTACCATAAAAAAAAGTGGACTGAAGCTGCTGGATCAAATAAGGTGGGGGATGGGAAAAAAATTGTACCATTTATGCCAGATTATAGTCAATTTGGCCCAAAGACAATTCGGCCCAAGACAATTCAACCCAACTTAATAACAGTTTTAACAAGTTCTTTTTCTTCAAACAACAAGTGTCTGTGTGTGTGTGTGTGTGTGTGTGTGTGTGTGTGTGTGTGTGTGTGTGTGTGTGTGTGTGTGTGTGTGTGTGTGTCTGTCTGTCTGTCTGTGTGTGATTTGGATTTTTAATGTAGCTTTAACAATTTTTCAGTCATATTGCTACAATGTCTGCAGTGTGGCAGCTTATAGTGATGTCTGGCACAAGTAGATACTATGTACATCATCTATATAAATATATATATATATATATATATATATATATATATATATATATATATATATATATATATATATATATATATAAAATTTAAGTAGGACAAAATGTTTTTGACAGTTTGTATAGGTTGTAAAATAGAATAAGTTTTTGGAAAAAAATTGAACAAATTTAAACAAACTAAACTATCTCGATATTCTTTAAAAGAAAACAACCATACTTCATAACGTAGATATATATATGTGAGAAAACACAAACTGACATCTTGCTGATTCTAATTAAAATATTTATATACATTTATTTTCTATGCTAAAAAAAATAAATGCATTTGCAAAACAACACTCTCAATTTAAGTCTTCTGATCAAATTATCAATACTGATTTATTAAACAATAATACTTAACAGATAATATTCTACAGAATACGTATACATTTTTCTAAGAGTAGCTACACCGTACATGAGATATTATAACAAATATATTTAATTTTAGGCTTCAGGCTGTAACACTGCTACATAAAATACACACTCAGTTACACATGAGAGAGAGAGAGAGAGAGAAAGAATAATGATGAGCATTTTGTCAGTGTTTAGTTGCTGCAATATGAAGCTCTTACCAGTTAATTTTATTGATTGTTTTTATTTTTCAAGTTGATGACTTAGTGTGTGCGCGCATAAACTGAAAGCTTGTTATTACTAGTCAATATCGCCAATCATATTTGCTCCATTATTCCATACAAATAAGAAATGAACTAATTTTGTGTTGAATTTGTGCCCCCCCCCCATTGCATGGTACAATAAAATAGATAAACAAAACACTTACATGAAAATAAAATGAAAAAACTAACCTTGCATTGTTATCATTTATTACTTCTATTTTTATCATGCGAAATTTATTAAAGAAAAAAATATATCCATGAACTCCGTATATGTAGCAGATGCTGACATGCGTATGCATCCTTACTGTAGTGTGTATCGCTTATGTCAGATAACAAAATCGCAAAAGAGACCAGCATCACCCAATTGCTTGAAGGCACCTGCCATTCATGCATGATAAGTTATAAGAGGCAAAAATGACCAAGATTGTATTGTTTCCAGGTAAACTATACGACGGTATCTTGCAAATAAAATCATTATTTGAAAAATACACACACTGTGAGTGCAAATGATAATCTTTTTGCTAGCATGAGTTATAAAAGTATTATTAAAGCAAGTTATTGCTGTGAATACTATTTACCCTGCAGACATCAATTATGATTACATAACGCCAACAAACAGAAGCCCGGGTGATGAATAAAGACAACTGGCAGCGAGCAATAAACTCCTTGCTTAAACTTACTGACAAGATATCAAATACAAATGTTATTTTATTATAAAGCAAGTCAACCCTGGAAACTGATATTGGATTCTTTTAAGTGTGCCGATTTTTTTCAATGAAGTCGGCTGACATAAGGAAGCCAACTTTGGCTCCTTTAAATTCTTATAAGTGTACTGATTTCTTATTTTTTGCAAAGTCGGCCGACATAGGGAAGCCAGCATTGATTCCTTTTTATCTGTATTAACGGGAATTTTGAAAATAAACTGAAACAATGGAACAGTTTTGAAAGCGACACAGTCTAGTGCATCATGCATGTACATCGATATAAGGCTGAACAGTAAATTAGTTTTCAATAGTTTCACCTAAATGTTCCCTATCCACAGTTTAAAGTGTTTTATTTTTCAACAAGAAGAAGCACGTACTTCATCTTGTCTGGTTGGCATCCTCTATAGGTGGGAAATCATAGCTAAGAGGAAGTAACAGTGTTATATACTTCTATTTCGAGTAATTAAAAAATTATTTCATCTTTACACTTGATAATTTTTTTATTATAACTACTTTTAATCTTGTAATGCAAATCTGATGTAAAAAGAAAAATGTTGGAGTATGGTCGGTAACCTTTAACCACAACTAGGGAAAAGTGTATCAATATTATACTTTTTTCTAAGAACTTCCAGGCAAATAAACAAAAGTTCAAAATAATGTGATCATAGGCTGTCAAGGTGAAAATTTTGTCTTTGACCTTACCAGCACTGCTGGGCAAATGGAAGTGGGTGGAAGTATGAAATCCCTGAACTCTCCCAAGTCACATTCTGGCTTTACCTGAGACACACATTTACTGTGAAGCTGAAATGAGATGTTAAATTACTCAGCTTTAAAAAATGAAATTACTAAAGAAAGAATTGGAAAAAAATGGATATTAAACAAAAATACATTTTCATCATGAAAAGCATAAAGACAAACTATCAGCTTTACCTTCATTGTTTTAATCTTTGTATTTCTAGCTAGTGATAAAAAATACAACTGTACAGAACAACAATTGCTGTAACTATAAATCAAAGATAACAATTCCAATTGGCTGGTTTATGATGACACTGTCAAATCTTTTTTTTCTATATCATGCTGAGGAAAAGGAAGCTGAGTGCCTTTTTCACAAGACAGCTGATCTGGCCTGGTCTGGTCTGATACTGATCCATCGAACTTAGTTTATGAGACAAGACAGCTGATCTGGCATGGTCCAGGCTGATCCTGATCAATCGAACTTAGTTTATGAGACAAGACAGCTGATCTGGTATGGTCCAGGCAGATCCTGAGCCATCAGACTTAGTTTATGAGACAAGACAGCTGATCTGGCATGGTCCGGGCTGATACTGATCCATCGAACTTAGTTTATGAGACAAGTGTCTAACTGAAGTATCATCTATCTGCAATGGCCTGATTGAACTATCATCTGTCTGCAAGGACCTGATTGAACTATCATCTGTCTGCAAGGCCCTGCTTGAACTATCATCTGTTTGAAGGGCCTGATTGAACTATCATCTGTCTGCAAGTGTCTGATTGAAGTATCATCTATCTGCAAGGGCCTGATTGAACTATCATCTATCTGCAAGGCCCTGATTGAACTATCATCTGTTTGAAGGGCCTGATTGAACTATCATCTGTCTGCAATGGCCTGATTGAACGATCATCTGTCTGCAAGGGCCTGATTGAACTATCATCTGTCTGCAAGGCCCTGCTTGAACTATCATCTGTTTTGAAGGGCCTGATTGAACTATCATCTGTCTGCAAGTGTCTGATTGAAGTATCATCTATCTGCAAGGGCCTGACCAAACTATCATTGATCTGCAAGGGCCTGATTGAACTATCATCTATTTGCAAGGGCCTGATTGAACTATCAATTATCTGCATGGGCCTGATCAAACCATCATCTATCTGAAAAGGCCTGATTGAGCTATCATCTGCTGAGTCTGACTGAACTATCATCTATCTGCAAGGGCCTGACTCAACTGTCATCAGGGTGACCAATGAAAAACCAGTCATGCAGATTCACAGCAACCTGCAATAATGTTTTGTCAACTCATTTTAAAAGAACAATTTAAAACATGACATGGCCTTTTGGACACACAAGTTAAACAGAGAACATTGAGAAATTACATGTTCTGTGTTGAGCAATGCAGTGTAATGGATGATGTCAGAAATCTTGTTTCAATGAGACTAGTTGAAAAATCAAGCTACATTGCATGAAAGATGTTTATTAATGTTCATTATTAAAATTACCTGAAATTACCAACAAAATTTCCTCCAAATATTTTTCTACACCTTAAACTGATTTTAATAAAAATGTATGCTGTATTAAATTGATTATTATATGCCAATAAAAATATATGCTGTATTAAATTGATTTTGATATGCCAATAAAAATGTATGCCGTATTAAACTGATTATGATATGCCAATAAAAATGTATGCCATTATTAAACTGATTATGATATGCCAATAAAAATGTATGCCATTATTAAACTGATTATGATATGCCAATAAAAATATATGCTGTATTAAACTGTTTTTGATATGCCAATAAAAATGTATGCTGTATTAAACTTGATGCACAATCTTCTTTCATTTTATTACTGAGATGAGCATTCAAATAAATCGACTTCTATGGTTTACATGCATGCCTCAAAAGGCATTTACAAGACTGTTATTGTGCTACATGCTAAATTTTCAAAAGTAAGCTAATTTTTATAATTAGATATCAGCGTAACTCAGGTTTGCAGTGTATACCTCATCCTCATTTAACTGCCACACCCTGAAATAACTACAATTTCAAAATCTTGCAATTTTTCTTGGAAATATTTGACACTATAACATGTGCATGGAACACCTCACCTGGATTTCATCGTCAGATATTAAGTCTAAATTTCAACTTAAATATAGAATCAAGCAATCTGATTGGTCTGATTTCAGTCTGATTTAAGCTGGTCCAATCAATGGCTTTAAGTCTGGACTTAACTTTAAGATGTATTGGTGAAATTTTGAACAAATATAGAGATCTTAAACTATTACGCTTGAAATTTTGTTTCAGCAATATTAAAAGATTTTACCTTTGACTTGATGATATACTGGTGAAATTTTGACCTAGCCAAGAGATCTTAAAATCTTTCAAGACTGAAATTTTGTGTCAGCCAATCATAAAAGATTTTACTTTTGATAAGCTGCTTTTGATTGGCTGTGAGCAGAAACTTAGTCCCAAACTCAACATGAAAGCATTATGATCCAAAGGCTAAGAACTTGTGTCTCAACTTAAAATCCAGGATGGAAACTCATATCTAACTTAAGTTTGTCTAAAATGAAATACATTCAAACTAGACTTACACTTTTCAGTTTTAAAAACGGTGGTGAAATTAAGACCAGAACTGTACCGGTCTATCTTACTTAGCATGACAATATCTTACCGTCAAATGACACCATCTACAATGGAGTCCTGTGACACCATTATAAGATTTTATGGACTTTCTGCACTTGCTGCATTTCCCTGTACAGTTACCTTCAACCCAATGGTGGTTCATCACCTGAGAAGAAGAAAACAACACTATGACTGTGACATCTACTTTGAGAAAGGATGTGAATTTTACTCTCTAGCCTACAAAATATGATCCCTCCAAGTTATTAATGACTAGCTTATGTTCAATATTCCATAAGCCTTTCTCCTAAACACCTTGCCTGCCATAAAGATTATACAAGAGGTGGGGTATGAATATTGGTCATGTCTGTGTATGTGTTTGCTGATAACTATTTGATGGGTCTCAATGAAAGCCGGTATGATTACTGGTGGCGATACATGAAAAAAAGAAACTGCATTGTAAACATTATTGGGCATTAAAAGAAATTCTGAGTGACCCTGACTGCCTATGAAATGTTGGCCAGTGACGGGAATAAAAAACAAAAAAAACACACACACGCATGCATGCACGCACGCACGCACGCACACACACACACACACACACAGAGGGCATGAAAGACAGAACAAAATAGAAAAAAATCCATACACATATATAAAATAGAGGTAGGATAATCTGTTCATGAAAACCAAAGATTATAGCTAAGGCCTTGCATGAAATGCATGCAGTCTACTCATTAATTCCATGCAATATCCAATAGTCATTAATTCCATGCAATATACAATAGTCATTAATATGGAAAGTTTGTCATTGACTAAGCATATTTATTTCTACTTCCAACTGCACTGGTCATAAAGGGCCTTCTCTAAGGGTTAGAATGTTTATAGCATCAAAAAAAATCTACATGATCATGAGCTAACAATAAATATTTAACCTATATCAATAAAACACAAAAATGCAGGTCAAAGTGACTTTCTTTGGTTGAAGGGTACAGTACTAACAAATGCATACAAATACCATGTTTCATAATTCTAACATAAACAATACATAAATTTAAAACACACAATTCAACAAAACACGGAACCATAAAATACAGGTCAGAGACCTATTTTTGCAATGGGTTGTAGTAAAATCATGCTAAATACAAAAACATTACCAGAGCCTGTAAAAGATGTGATAGGTCAAGATGAGCTTCTTGTGTTGTAAGGGTGTGGTACTAAAACAGATGCAATTTCATGATTATCGAGCCAGAGCGAAAAAATTTTTGCAGTAAGGGTGTAGTACTTGTCAAGTGGCATTTCCTCATCATGTGTCATGATTCTAGATAGGATAGTATTCACAGCATGCAAAAAACCTTTCTCGTCATGAACTAAATGTAAAGCATAACCTAAGTCAATAAACTTTTTGGTATGGGTATGGTACTGATGGAGATGTATAAAATGCTTTAGTATATTGATTTTATCAAAATCAGTGCTTGACAAATAAACTTCAAAAAAAACAAACTGAAATCCAAATCAGTGAAGTGTGAAATATGGGTCACAGAGACCTACTTTTGTGATGTGTGTATTGCTTACAGTGTTTTATCTACAAATGGCTTCATGTAAGTCATTGGACTCATCAGGGCAAAAAACAGTGAGTCAAAATCCAAAACCTATGAGTCTTATTCACGCCGATCAGTTTTCAGTAGTTTTTTAAAAAATAATTATATTGTTTAAATACACAACCAAAATATTAGTTAGACTAAAGCCAACAAGGCAATTCCCTTACCAGAAGCATCTGAACATTCTGTATTTGTTAAAAATCTTTTTGATGGTTTCATGTCATCAGAAATAATCTGAGCATATATGACAAGGCGTTTATTGGTGTCTATGTCAGTGCTTTCATCTGCCATTGCTGTCACAAATGACGAATTTTGCAGGTCACGTATAAGACTATCCTCAACAACGTTTGATAGGCTTTCCGATAACTCTTAACAGGTAGTAACCGAGTCATACTGATTGGCAGAATTCTTCTAAATGCCAAAGGCATCAATTTCTTCAGCTATTAAGCCAAGTATTAAATTAAAAAGAGATTTGTATTTTAAAAAAGGGATGTCTTCTACACTCAGCCAATGTACACACTTAAGTAGCACTTTCAATGCTATGTCTTGTTTGGAAGAATGTTTTTGTAAACCTGCATTCAAATCTGCCTGGTGTTGTGGACCTTCAATCAGCAGTTTATGTTCTGGCAACACAGCATGCCTTGCCAGTGTACTTTTCTGAAAGTTATTGTTTTTTGCACATTTGGTCATGGAGGGTTTTTTTTAGCCTCTGTACATATATGGCAAAACATAAAGGCATCTTCACTGTCACATTCTTCACTCGACTTAAGTTCTTTTTGAAAACGTAGCCAGCTGTGTTTTCAACTATTGCTGCACAAATTACGTTTTATCTTACGAGTAACCGTTACCTCATCTTTGGATGATGAAGGCTCCACTGGTTCGATAACAATATTATTATCAATGGTAGGTCCAAAGGATAATTTCATTTGCTTCGGATCTATTTTAATTTTTTGCCTTGGATGCCATTTTCAGTCAAACGTTGACAGTATTTTGGAACAATGCAAGGCATACAATTGAGCGATTGGAAATTGTTGCTTCATTGCGTGACAAAGGTGAGCATAAAATAATAGTTTCTCATGAGAATCACTTTAAAATCACGTGTTTATTTTCCGCCTCTTTCTTGGGTGGGGTGATTATACAGTTCTAACATCCTGTTGCTACAAATGATGTGACAGTTACAGGTTATATAAGGTCAGCTCCAGGCTCAACACTCAGTTGGAACCCTATGTATTATGATAACATTAGCATAAGAAGCTGATGTGCACGTGTTTTCCCTGTTTGGGAGAGCTGTAATCTAGCCATTAAGGTAGCTAGACCAAATCTTAATTTTGTGTTAATCAGCAACACATAATATTGGGGTGTGTCAATTTAAGTACCATCAATAATTTTTAGACCGAACCTTTGTTTTTTGTTAATCAGCAAAACATAACATTGGGGTGCGTCAATTTATGTATCGACAACGATTTTTGTGTGTCAAATTGGAAAAGTCTGCGTTTTTTATGCATGACACATGGGTAGATAAAACACTGTGCTTATCAAAATGCATTGCCAAGTTTTATGATTTCAGGTATAACACTATATGTACAGGGTCAAAAAAAACTAAGTGGTAATGCAGAATCTTAACCTACACCATCAAAATGTGAAATGTAGGTCACAGCAACTTTCTTTTGCTCTATGGGTATGGTACCAATAAAGATGCATACAACCATCAAGTGTACTGATTCTATCAAAAAATGTGCTTCAGAAATAAGCTTAAAACAAAAACTTTAATCAAAGTCACTGATGGGGTCACAGTCAGTATAGATGCATCCCCTCACCAATTCCAGGTATAACAGCATTTATGCAAGGTGCAAACAAGAGTCCCTTGAAGGGACTGTCACTCTATAGGGCAAATTTTTTTTCAGCAATTAAAGATAAGACCATATCTTCCCATCAACTATTGAGTGTTAAAGCCATATTCTTCAGCAATAACAAGATTTTATATTTACTACTGTTACATATACTGGCTGTCAGCTAGGCATCATTTTCATTTAGGACAAAGTAAAGTCTTTTGACGAAAACCCCATGTTATAATAGTCGAGGGAGTAGAGACAAGGTTTTTAAGACAGCCATTTTCATTATAACCAACTAGGAATTGTAAGAAGTCTATTGGTGAAAACTCCATGTTGATATAGCCATCTATTTGAGGTGGAGTAGAGATAACAATACTTTCAAGACAGGACTTTTGCTCAAGAGGAGTAGCAATAACATGATTTTCAAGATGACCGCTGTGGTGGCCATATTGGACATCAGATTTTAATTTAAGACCAACTGGACATCATAATAAAACTTCTGGTGAAAACCCTACACTGTTGCTGCTATTGTTGTTGTTGGTTAATGTCATTTTTCAGCACATAATAGACAATACAAGTACCGTGTAAGCAGATTGACTAAGAAGGGATTGTTGTTGTTGTTGTTGTTGCTGCTGTTGTATGTTTAATGCCATTATTCAGCACATGAAAGGCTATACATGGTGGCCAGTATATCTGGTGGAGGAAGAACCTGGGAAAACCCCCAAGAAGAACCACCAACCAATGGGAAGCTACTGGCAAGATTTCCCATAAACCAATATTGGCACAATCCAACATCAATGACTTTCTATTTAAGCCAAGTAGTGACAACAAAATTTTTAAGATGGCAGCCATATTGGATATCAAATCAGCACCATTTTTTCATTTAGAACCAGCTTGACATAATAAGCAGTCTTCCAACACTGTTTTCATTTAGAACCAACTAAGAGACATCCATGTAGGAGGAGTAGTGATTTCAAGATGGAAACAGTAGAGGCTACATTGGACTTCTGATCAGCACCACTTTCATTCAGGACCAACAAGACATCATAAGAAATCTTCGAGTGAAAACCCCATGATAATATGGCAATCCGTTCTGGAGTAATGATAACAAGATTTTTAAGATGGCCACTGTGGCAGCCATATTGGAAATCTGAGCAGCACCAATTTCACTTTGGACTATCTATTCCATGGGATGAACGTGTGTGTAAAGTTTCATCACATAATCCTCCAAGTAATTAAGGAGAAGTAGTGATACCAAACTTGTTCTAATGAACTGATGAATGCTAGACGACAGACGATAGATACTGGACAACAGATCATCCCATAAGCTCTTCTCATCCACGACCAGTACAGCTAAAAACCTGAACAAAGCAAAATCCTAACCAAGAATGTAAAATTAGCATACATATTGTATATAAAGTTAGATTCCTCCCCATGATCAAACTCCAAACTGTTACCTTGAAGAAAGAATGGTTGAAACGTGATTTGGTAAGCTTGTGTATGCTGATGATGGAAGTAGTGTAATCTCGCCCACTTTGTTGAGGTGAACTAAATATTATATTTTAGACTTCTTTGTCAACAACAGCTTGTGTAATGCCATGATGAACTAGAGTTATTAGTGATGAGGACATTACCAAGGACCCTACTTGCTACAGCCTGTTCAGCTGGGTTTTCGGCAGAACTTTGTGGAAACAAAATGTGGTAAACCCAACAATAATGAGCCATACTGTTAAAAAATAAAGATGTAAAATGCTGGCCATCAAACTTATGCAGAAGCTGAACAATTTTACATTGTGTATAATTTATTTGAAATCCTGGATGATACTGGTGCAACAATCAAATCTGGAATAAAGAGCAACCATGCTACTAAATAATAATCATGTAACCTTACATGGAATCTCATGTCAAGTACGCATCTCGTGAATATAAAGATGCATGCCAAATTTAGTTGAAACCCTATATAAAAATATGCTGCTCAACCAAAGTTCAAGGAAGACAGGCAATTAAGGGCCATAACTCCTGTAAATGACAGCATGGAATACTGGAGATCAAACTAATTAAATGTGTCCTCCATATAAAGGAACATGCCAAGTTTACTTACAATGAAAAAATCTTTGGGAATTTTTTGGGGGGAAACCAATGTTCTGAATATAAAGTAACTGTCCACAACTCCTGCTAATGATAATGTTGGATATCAAATTCAGTCGAGATCTCAGCACCATAACAGCTGCATACCAAATTTGGTTGAAATCCATCCATTCCTAGTAACTCTTCTAAACTTAACAAAGAAGGCTCACAATCAAATTGCGGGGGGTGGGGGTGGGGGGTGGTGTCATCAAAAGAAGCTGCAATTGAAATACAACAATTCCCTAAAAAGTTATCTTGCCAAAACCAAATTGTTGACTGATTGATGGACAGACAGATGGACAGACAATGTGATTACTAGTGGGACCTAATGATAACAATGATACAGTCATACCTGTCGACAGTGGCCACCCATGGGCAAAGGCCAAAGAGGCCATGGACAACAGGTGACCTCTGAAGGCAGGCTCAGCTCTCAAACTTGGTTCATGGCCATTGCATTTACTATGCACCAAATAGCATTATTATTATTATTATTACTATTATCATGTTGCATGTATTATGATTAGCTGCAATAGTCGCTATGAAGATACATATATTAGTGTAGCTCTTTAGCAAAAACAAAAATAACAATAAAATAAAAAGTTCCACGCAAGATTACTGTATGCTCACTCTAATCCCTCATGTACATTACATCATCACTGATTCTCCTATCACTGTCACATGTGTTGAAGTTTGATCAATTCTTAGCAGTTCTTTTAAATCACATCCAAATTTTATCTACAACTGGGAAACACAGGACTGACTTTTTGTTAGGCCAGGTGTTGTAAATAGGAAGGAAAACAGGTGTTCACACTTCAAATAATTGATGTATTAGGCAGTTGCTCAAACTCACTGAGATCAAAAGACAGAGAGCTTTTATGAGAGACCTTTGATGATTTGGGAATGAAAAAAGTTTCGTGTGGCAATCAATTCACATATCATATCTTGATATACACCATGCCATGCTCATCAAACAAAAGAAGTTTAATTTGCATACTTGGAGTGGTCACTGCTGATTTGCTCCAATGAATGCAGAAGACAAGGTGAAACCATTGCTTGGTTAAGAAAACATCACTGCTGACTGCGGAGAAGACAGGGTGAAACCGCTGCTTGGTTAAGAAACATATGGCCGCTGACAACAGAAGGCAGGGTAAAACCACTGCTTGGTTCAGAAACACTTGGCCAATGACCAGGGAAAACAGGTGACCACTGATCAGACAATATTTAAATAGGAAATCTGCCAGAGGAGAGGGAATTATAATGGCCATTGTGACCAGATGACCTCTAAACTTGGGTGACCATTAGGACAGGTTTGACTGTTATGTACAGGTATAATATTTGTAGGACATAGGGTTGTCTCCCACCTGGCTATTAGCAACCATAAAATTAAATAATAACTCACCACAGGGGTGTATACTTGGCTGCATGTAAGCATTTTCAGTGGGTGAGGAAGCAAGAGTAAATGGATGGTGTTTGCATCTTCAGATGTCCTTCTAGTTGTTATCATCCATATGTACCTGAGTGGATCTATGTTCCAAGTTTGATATCTACATTTCAAATACGATTACTACCTACATTTCAAATCTGATTAATATCTACATTCCAAGTTTGATATCAACATTCCAAGTTTCACTGCTATCTACATTCCAAGTTTGATTACTATCTGCATTTTAAAGTTTGATTACTATCAACATTCCAAATTTGATTACTATCTACATTCCATGTTTGATTACTATCTGCATTCCAAGTTTGATTACTATCTACATTCCAAGTTTGATTGCTATCTACATTCCAAATCTGATTACTATCAGCATTCCAAATTTGATTACTATCTACATTCCATGTTTGATTACTATCTGCATTCCAAGTTTGATTACTATCTACAGTCTAAGTTTGATTATTATCTTCATTCCATGTTTGATTACTATCTGCATTCCAAGTTTGATTACTATCTACATTCCATGTTTGATTACTATCTGCATTTAGTGGTTCCTCAATATAACTGTGTTCATAGGAGTCATAAACAGGGTAGAATGTACTTGGTGAGGCCACCTTATACTGGAGTACATTATTTTGAGAATAGAATTCAAACAGCTACAATGGGTGCCATAACCATACTTGTGTCATATCAGCAACCACATAATAGTGAGATGCCTTATAGTGAGGAACCACTGTACTTGCATCCAGCACCAATAATAAAATACTTTTAAAAACTTTAAAACAAAGAAATGATCAATAAAACTAGTTTTTAGATCTATCCTAAATGAGAAAATGGAAATATTAGATTAGTACATTGTCAGAGTTGAGGTATTATGTTATGGCGGAAAGCATTTCTACTTTTATATATATATATAAGCGATCATAGCATCATAGCAATGCTATATAATGGGTCAAGCTTTACTATACATCTATTGCTTCAGTAAAAAGGTAACACAAATATTTTTAGTCATAATCATATCTTTGTACCTGGTGCCTTGACTTCTTTTCATGTAAAAATCCATTTTAACATCAATTCCATAAACAAAATACTGCAGTAAAACTAACCCATTATGTTGTAGCTAAAGAAAGAAATGGAAGCAGAAAAGAGTGGCATACATGATCCAGTTTGGGAAGGTCCAGGTTGAAACTTGCCCGACTTACATGCGAAGTTTTCTTGGATTTTACATAGGTTGTTATACAAGAGGCAGGTGCCCTCTGAACA
>JAECUM010049534.1:0-11643 GCA_016617855.1 Megalonaias nervosa
AATATTTTGATTCGTATGGATTACCTCCTTTGGAAGACGACATCATCGACTTTATGAGAAGAAATGCCCAGACGACACGATTCAATAATGTGAAATTACAAGGCACAGATTCCATGGTGTGTGGACAATATTGTGTGTATTTTCTTCATCAACGCAGTCTTGGATATCCTTTATAACATTTAGTGACTTATTTTGATCGTAACTCTTCAAGAAACGATGAGAAAGTAGATCGATGGTTTTGTGACCTTCATGTCTATCTTTCGTCTTTAGTTATGAAACGTAGTGTACATCAATGGCCCAATGACTTCCATCAGTGGGAATCTTACTTGACTTCACAACGTTGTCAACCTTGTCAAAAAAAGTTTGATGTTATTGTTAATTGTTAGTTGATAGTTGTTTGTTAAATAAAAAATATTGTGTTTTGAAACAAAATGTGTCTGTCGTTTGTTTTCAAAAAAAGTCCACTGTGAATATATGCCCTTTGACTTCTCTATCCCTCACCATGACATTAGCTATCATAGCGTTCCGACTCAACAAAAAAACCCAGTAGGGATATTTTCTATCGCGTCCGCGTTTGAACCATATAAAGCGAGGGAGTCTCCAGTCTGGCCATCCATAGTTGACTCGTCCACCTATGAACATGCCTTACAGACTAGCCAAGCTGAACGAAGCTTACGTGAATTTTTACATCGTGTCAGGCAAAACCTGATACCTAAGCCTGAAGAGATAGACAATGTCAGGATGTTGAAAGTGATCGAAGACTTGATAGAAGAAGTATTCAGAGAAGAAATCAAGAAAGAACAAGAAGAATGGACGCAGAAGTGCAGACTTCAGAAGCAGCAGAGAGAACAACAATAACAGCAGCAGCAACAACAGCAGGAACCAGATAGAGGTTTTGTCGACTGCCGAGTAGACACCAAGGAGTTCTTCTCTTTCCACAGAAGCAGAACGTATCCTGTAGGAAAGCCCGTCGCCAGATGGGGACACAATCTTTGACGATAAAATTTAACAAAAACAGCCCTTTTCAGGGCTACCCCAACACTCTCGAAAAGACATACTAGTTCAATTGCCAAAAAAATTGTGTTTATGTTTTAAAAAAATAGAAGTGTGTCTATAAGCACTTCGTTTCCTTTGTCAGTAAAAATCCACATTTCGTTTCTCTGTCTAGTCCGATAGTGTATGTCTGTGTTTGTAAGTTAAAAAAAGTCAACGTGAATGTTTCTTTTAGGTCCGCGAGTTCCATTGGATGGTAATATGGGTATTGTAAGTTTTGGTGTCAGGGTATGTTTTCCTTCACGTCCGTGCTTCAAGTATATAAAGCGGCGCGATCGTCAGTCTGGCTACCCATCGTTGACCTGTTAACTTCGAAGAAGATGAGTAACAGAATTGCCAAACTTTTAGAACTCCAAATGCACCTGGAGTATGCTAGGAGACTCCTAGACGAACTGGCCATGGAGGCAATGCAGTAGGAAGCCAGAATAGAAGAGGAGGAAGAGAAGAGGAAAAATAAGAAAGAAAAAGAAGAAAGAATCCTGCTACACCTCAAACTGAGGCCTCAGTATGAGGTCAAACCTGAGGTGAGGACGCCTCCACAGTCAGTACCAGCACGGCAAACAGTACCAGCACCAAGACCTGTGGCTCCCCAAATTAAAAACGTGAGAGAGCAACCACAACAACAACAACATCCCCGGGTCTGGCATAGGAGAAGACAGAGGGAAGTCTTCAGAATCCAGGAAACTGAAGATTGGGGTTCTGAGGCCACTCAAGAGGCCTCTGCGCTCCCAGTCACAAATGTGAATTGGGCAAATGATTGGAGTAATAGATATTCTGTGGTGCCCGGCCTGGAAGGTGCAGACATTAAGAGGTGCATCTGATGTTCCAAGAAAAACTGCCCTTCTCAGGACTAACCAAATCTCTAGAAACGAGACACTATTCAAGTTGCCGATTTGTTTGAATGTGGAGTAGTGTGACTATAGACACTCACCTTTAATGATGTGTGTGTGCGTGTGTGTGTGTATTGTTTGCTGTGCGCACGTACCTGTGTGGATTGTAGAGTGGGTGTTTGTGTGCGTTCGCGTAGGTTTGTGTGGATAGTAGATATGGTGTGTGTTTTTTCTTCTCTTCCCGTCTGTGCGGATAGTAGAGTGTGTGTTTTATGAGTTCGCTTTCGTTTGTGTGGATAGTAGATATGGTGTTGTGTTTTTTCTTCTCTTCCCGTCTGTGTGGATAGTAGAGTGTGTGTTTTATGCGTTCGCATTCCTTTGTGTGGATAGTAGATATGGTGTGTGTTTTTCTTCTCTTCCTGTCTGTGTGGATAGTATATAATATGTGAAGTGAGTGTAAGGGATGTTTTCCTTCACGTCCGTGCTTTACGTATATAACGCGGAGAGGTCGTCAGTCTGGCTACCCAGCATTGACTAGTCAACACAACATGGATTTGTTCAACGAACTGAAACACAGGTGGTACTGGATGGTTGATGCAGCCTATGTGGCAAAAAGGCTTGAAAACGAATGGAGATATCCAGTTACGAAAGACTTTGTGGCCAGTCAAGTCACCAGCCTGAATGTAGCTAGGGAACTAGTGCTAGGCATGATAGAGGAGCAAGTAGAGAAATTAAGAGGCTTCATCCATCCTAAATATGTGAGAGTGGGAACATTGAAGGAGGCTCTTGATAATGTCATCCAAGTGAGGTGTCTTTTTGCAAGAGATAGCCAATTTCACCGAGTGGTCTTTTGTCCTGTGGGGATTAGAGAAATTAAAAAAAGCTGAAGACATGATGAGAAAGGTAATGGAAGAAGAGGTAAAGAAAATCAAAGAGACCTGGACAAAAGAGAGAAAGGAGAAGGAAAACAGAAAGAGAAAAGAAGAGTTTGAGAGACTGAACAACAACTGGATGAAAGTGCAAGAAAAATTTAGATCTATGGGACATCCTGACTGGATGCCAGAGAAGGAAAAGAAGAAGGGAATCATAGAGAAAGTGAGAACCTGGTGGAACAACAGGAGAACATAGAAGAAGAACCCAAAGGCCCTTTTCAGGGCCACTCCACTACCTCGAAAAGATTTACTTCTTTTTGCCTAAAACATTTTTTAACTGTTGTATAATTTAGGTATGATAGATTGATCTTCATCAATCTATGGTTGTGTTGTATATGTCTCTGTCTCTAACCATGGTTCTATGTCTTTGTCTCTATATTGTATTTGTCTCTACCTAGGGTAGCGCGTATTCAGGTCAGCCACTTGCAAAATTATTGCCAGTGTCCAGTACCATTTCGTCACCCTCTCCAATTACCCTTGTCCCCATCGCTCTTTGCCCTATACACCCCCAGGATGTTTTTCCTTCTTTGAACTCATATGCCCTATAAATATTTACCCCAAACAGCCTCAGGGTGTTTTTCCTTCTTTGGCCTCATATGCCCTAAACAGCCCCTTTCACTACTTATATTTTAAAGAGTCTAAACTAAACTAAACAAAATTTGTAAAGCGTTATCCATTTCAATTTCTATACATTCCAGAAATAGTAGGTAGTCGAAACCTTTTCCAAATTGTTTTTAGACGGCTTTTTAAGTTTCGGACTTTAAAGGATCAAAATTGTACCCTGGATTAACGGGTACTTTCCGTGACGCCGGTGCGTCTCTCCTGTCGCCTTCCTCCCTTGCCTCAGCCAAATACGAAATTAAATAGTGTGCTTTGCACATATACATGCGTGTGCTGGTGAGACTCTAATCCCCTCACGATAAATTTAATAACTCACAATGTGAGCATTTACCAGTCTTACATTCCCAACGGACGAAAACGACTAAAATCCAAGATAAGTAAGTAAAACAGTGTGGCTACTCAGTCATCAACAGAATCATCGGCTAAGAGAGGGACGATAAACACTGTTAATATTACGCAACGTCAGAGACGGAGATACTAATTGCAGAAAAGGCCCTGAACGCGATGATTGGGTTAGGCCTTAATCTTGCATCAGATTGGAGCCTACAGGCCCTAGCAAGGCAGATACGCTCTTGTTAGTCTGAGAAGACAGTTCAAATATTAACAATTGGAGAAGCGGACCCCAAAGAAGAGTGTGTGTGTGTGTGTGTGTGTGTGTGTGTGTGTGTGTGTGTGTGTGTGTGTGTGATTTAGATTTTTAACGTAGCTTTAACAATTTTTCAGTCATATCGCTACGATATCTGCAGTGTGACAGTTTATAGTGGTGTCTAGCACTGGGGCATCATGCCGCAGACATGTAGTATGATGTCCCACCCAGTCACATTATCCTGACACCGGGCCGACCAGTCCTAACACTAACCTCTTAATGCTGAGCGTCAAGCGAAGCAGCTGTTAGTACCATCTTTTAGAAGTCTTTGGTATGACTCGGCCGGGGTTCGAACCCGCGACCTCCCGCATCCGAGGCGGACGCTCTAACTACTAGGCCACCGGAGCGGTCCCCAAAGAAGAGAAACTGTGTCACGGCCGAGGGAGCGTACAAAAACTTCGCAGATTTGTCCTGCCCCAAACATCGGCACTATTAGTACCCCGACCAATATAACTCCACGAAGAGCAGTACCACCTTCCCTATGCAACCCATGCATATGTATCCTGAGACAGTGCAGAATGCACTGAGTTAATATCGCATCAGCAAATAGCTCTGATATGTCTATGTAACCATGTATGAACGCTTCAACTTGTCATTGCCATTACCAATTGCCAGTAACAACAACAACATCAACGTCAACCTCTACAGTGAGAGTTACTCATACAGAGATCCATTAAAGGGGCAAGGACGTGAATAAAATCATACAGCAGGCAATTGAGGCTACCAAGATACAGGAAAAGACTACGGAGACTATAGAAAAAGTAACTTTACCAACAGTAACAATAGCAATATCAACAGCAACAGTATAAGCAGCTGCAGAACCAACATCTTCAATAATTAAGGAGAAGGAGGAGGAACCGCAACAAGGAAAAACATCTGCGACTATAAGTGTAACAAGTGCCCCATTAAAAGCAAAAATGTCAATAACAGGTACAAAAGGAACAAAACAAACTCTCAGATCAGCAAGGTCGGCTACAGTAGGTTCTACGATAATCCAAACTACAACAACTATGCCATAGGAATCGTCAATTGCAACATTAAAACAACAGCTGCTCTCTACTGCGGAACAAACATTAAAAAAGGACAAGGAATTGTCAGCAAAATCAGCAGTTGGGTGTACATCAATGAGCATCTACAGTCGACTACATCTTCGACAAAATTAAGACTTGGGGATTGACTCACTTGCTACGTCTGGCTACCCATCATTGACGGACCAACCGCTCAAACATGAACACATCACAGAAGATAATGGAACTTCAGGTGCATCAAGAACATGTTCTTCGCCTCCTGGATGAACTGGCCATGAACTCTATGGTAGAAGAAGCTGCCCTACAGGAGGAGAGGGATAAGGAGAAGCAAAAGAGTATAATCTTTTTGATCGCTAGATTTGTCCACTCAAGCCGATGGTGAGGAACCCAACGACACAACCCTTTATCACAACTGAGACAGAGAACTTAGGGTTGGAGAGGCAGCGAGTGGGAACCTCTGCGACCTCAGCATCCGCAAGTCCAGCGCATACGTCAGATAGGCACAATCTTCAGAATTCCTGAAACAGAGGATTGGGGCTCTGAAGTCACCCAACCTCCCTCTGCACTCCCGACCTTCGCCATTTCATGAGGGAATTATTGGAGTCACGATGTGTCTGCCCGGGAGGATCGGACACTAGGTGCACTGGAAGAAGAAAGGGGCCCCTTTTCAAACCCAAACTGATCTCTAGGAAAGAAATGCTGATTAATTTGCCAAAAGTAGTTTGTGTTTTTATGCGTATTTGTCTTTATTTTTTGTGCATGTTTTTGTCTGTTTTTTCCCAAAACAAAATGTCCCTTGTCCTTATGAATTGTTGTTTGTATGTAAGGTTTCAGTGGTGTGTCTATAAACAATAACTCACTTTCTTGTGTGATAATGAATGTTTGCATTGGTTAGTGTATGTATGTGTTTGTTTGTGCATGTCTTTGTCTTTAAAAAAGTTTTCTTTGTACCATATGTGTTTATTTATAACAGTGTGTTTGTTTGTGATAGTGTTTGTGTGTAAAACATTGGGGAGTTTTGGTCCGCGTAATACCATCTCATTTAGAATTTAAGGTTTTGTAGGTGACATGTGTTTTGTATTAGGGATTTTTCCTTGAAGTTCCTGCTTCAGGCATATAAAGAGAGGCGTTAGGCATACCATGTGTCCCTTGGATGTGGTGTGTGTGGACACACTATATGAGTTCTTTAAAATTGCTGAATTATAACAGCCGCAGCTATTTCTGCAGCGCCTTCAAGAAGGAGCAGACGGAGATACAGCAACGAGGTAGTACCGGAAGATTTGCTGAAGTTCACATACCCCAAGTTTACAATCGAGACAAGTATAAGCAGCCCGCCGAGTAGACAACCAGAGTAGACGTGCAGACGTTGCAGCCTGGCTAGCTGCCCACCCAGCAGCACAACAGCAGTTCAGAATATCATTGACATCACTTAGCCTTATTATTTGCAAAAGGGAAGATCGAAATTTTATTCGAGGTGGGGATTCGATTTTATTTAAACTTTCAGGTAAATATTGCTCGTAGTTGTTTTAAATATGTCGACTCATTTACACTAACCATCTTTCTCCCTCTTACTACTTTAATTCAAGTATATTAAATCTAGTCAGGGAAGAAATTACGAACCGGTTTCTATTGACCTCCCGAAAATATTCCAACTTTGGTTCAAAATTCAAATCTATATCCAAATCTATATTGCCTTAGAAACTTGAATCTGAGCATAAAGGGAAGAGTGATTCCAACTAGTATTAACCTGGGCAGAATCCTTGCAAGTTAACAAGACCATGATGACCGCTGTAGGATTGTCGGCTACACGAGCAAGGGGAAACTCCATTAATAGTAATTAAAAAAAAACACATTCAATTTAGTCTAATTCATTCCCAACTGAAGAAGACACAGAACAAACACAATCATTAAAGAACATGTTTCAACAATGTAATAAAATTAAAGTTATTCCTATTAGACACTCCTCTAGGAAAAAAAACAATATTACCCTAAAGATGGTAAAGTGCTCAAGCAATGCAACCAATGATAGTATTAATACCAGCACGTGTAGCAACAATGGTAACAGTAGCTTTAACAGCAATATTAACAATACTCCGCAAAGCCACTTCCATATACTCTTGGGCCACTTTCAAACAAGCCCAATTATGAAAGAGACCATCACCCATCCCTTTTGTTTTATTGCCATGATACAAGCCCCATCTTCATTACCATGCATATTGCCGTCTCCATTGACGCCGCCCCCCATAAAGAAGACCGACTGACCAGAATTACTGGACGATACACTGCCAATGACAGCAACTCCAAGTACTGCATGGGGAGAAGACAACATCCAATCAACAACAGATAACGACGGAAATTCAGTGGACAAAAAAAGCATCGAATCAACGATAGAAATTCCCAGAAATAGAAGTAACCAACACAATGGAGGCGACATTATCATCACACTCGAATATCTCACATCCCCGCAAAACACTTACCGCTAATGATCAGCATATCAAGGCAAGAAGAGTATGGAATATTTGAATCAAAACGCTGTCCTCCTCAAGACAAAGCTCCCGCGGAGAATACAGCAACACTGACCCCAATCAACACAACCGCGATGAACAGCGCCTTGATACCGAGCAATTCCCACACAACCTCTTCTCAAACTCCGATGGCTAATCACCTATCCCCACCAACTTCGCCGAATATTCCCCCAGCATCGCCAGATGCAACACAGACAGTGGAGAAACCAAACCAAGTCAATAAGGATACATCCAAGCATGGCAAGCAAACCCAACGCGTATATAACAGCCAAACCCCAGGAACATCATAGGAGCATCAACATATCCCAAATGGATATACTGGCAAAGAAAAGAAATCACTCAAAGCGTTATCCAAAGGGCAAAAAAAAAAACAACCGCAAAAACAAACGAGCAACCTAACCAAGATCCAATTTAAATCCCAAATCATGATACAAAATCAAACACCAATAAACAGGACAACAAATACCACCCAATACAGGCATCCAAGACAGCACCTAAGAATCATCGACTGACATGGCAAATTGTGAAAAGCGACATAAATAGGGATGCCATACGATAGAGCATACACTATATATAACAGGCAAGGACAGCAAATTTCAATACTCTGATACTTATTCACAAGACAATGGTACCCCACCCCCAGGGCGTGTCCTTAGTTCCACTACAACGAAGAAGAAAAGAGCTGAGATACGCGACTAGGGTATCGGTACACCCTATGTCGCACCCAACTAGAACAATTATCGAAAGATGCAGTATACCCTTTAGTCGCAAACTGGTACCAAATGTACCAGGAGAATAGAAAATGCATGAGCTAATCAAATCTCGGTATCCAAACAATTCAAGCAGACCAAACTAAATATCAAGATCCGACAAGATGGACTTGCACCATTCCTCATATCAACATACAAGCATTATCATTTGGTTCTAAACTAGAACAACATCAGGAACTTAGGGCGAAAATTCTTTCAGTAATCGACGAAACGTACGCGTATTACATACGAATTTACACCGATGGGTCAAAAACAATTGAATCAAACAGAACATCAGCTGACGTAGTTATTCCAGAGAAAAACACTGAGCCGGGGGCGTGAGTCCCGGACGATACTCTATATTCACAGTTGAATTTTGGGCAATAATAACAGCCCTAAAATGTATTCAGAATACAAATACCAGTAAAACTGTTATCATTAGTGACTCCCTTAGTGTAATTAGATCAGTTCGATCAGGTAATTCTACCAGCCCCGTCAACTTCCTACAAGAAATTAACCTCTTACTTAAACGCCAGGAAAACAACAACAAATAATAGAAATAATGTGGGTGCCATCACATATCGACATACCAGGAAATTAAACGGCAGATTGAGCTGCAAAATAAAAACTTCAAGAACCATCCCCGATCTACGTATGACATTTTCGAGTCAAGCCCCACAGGGCAAGAGGTGTAGGTAAAAACTTTCAAAATTAATGCCAATATACCATCACTGTCAAATTCACAATCATATTCATCACTGATCATAAATCCGAAAGAATCAATATCATCGCCAGTGATAATTGACCAGGATATCACCATTTTCCCAAAGAAGATCTTGCCCCAAATACTTGACACATTACCTATGTCATCCACCTCAAGGTGCTCGATTGGAGGAGAAAACAATCATCAATCCGCCTGTCCAAAAGGGCGGGGGGGGGGAGCATAAATTAGGAGGGAAGCTTCATAACTCTGAAATAGATGCAACACCAAAGAAACAACTCCCCGTCCAGATCGTAATCACATCCATACCGGAGAGAAGAACAAGCTACAACGCAGAAAGCATAAAACAAAAGACTAATATGGAGAAAAGTCTACCAGCAATAAACCTGACCCTGGACAGTTCTTTAGAAGAGTCAAGACCAAATTACAACACAGAAAATATAATACAATATTCCAATAAGGTACCTAGCACACTTAAAATTGAGGTGATTCCGGATACAAACAGTTTCGTACAATAAGGAATCGCTACACCAAATATTTATCAATATTAAAGGAAAATAAAGGAAATGATAAAACATTGACAGGAAATAAACAGTTGAATACATCAAGGAGCAAGATCACCAATGATGAACCTACAAGAAGATATTAAAACTTAAGGGAAAGCAACATAAGAAAAACAACAAAGGACTCCTGGAGGAGTTAAAGAAATACGGAACAGATGTATCCACGACATTTCGCCTTACCAACAAAGGCGGACAATAGTCAACGATTGTAATTCTGGAGCCCTTACTCCCAGTACTAGTCAGGTTACGCGAATATTACCGACCAGAAGATTAGGAAATAAAGCCTAGATTCTGTAGCACTCGTGTCTAATGGCAAAAACTCCACACACCATACCACAATGCCAGACTCCGTGCTCCAGTCATAAGAACAGAGACCCGAAGCAATAACATCAACAGTAATAACACCACGAACAAAACCACACCTGAGGCCTGGAGACCTAATGAAGGAAAAAGTGTCCAACAAAGCAGCAACAAACCTGTGTAACAAGAAAAACGAACAACCAACAAAGGCAGTAGTACAGGAAATAATAGCAATAGCGACAAAATAACAATAGCAATAGTAACAACACATGTAAAAAGAGCAATAACAATAGCAGTATCAAAAGTACAAGTAGCAATTGCAATAGTTTGGGAAATAACCAACTCAAAAGGAATGATAAGCAAGGAGAAAAGACTAGATCAACGACAACAAACATCGCCACAAAGATTGACGGAAAAACAAATAAAGCAAGTACGATACAGGATCACACTAGAGTACAACAAACTTAGATCGGTCTGTATATAACAAGCAATGATATCCCTATCCCAACGATGAGCATTGCTAAATACGTTAGAGATCTACCCGACGGGGCGTTTAAACTGTCCCAAAGTGATAGAATCCCTGTCCAACAAACCTGCAAGATTTTGATGGAACTATTTAAGAACTATATCAACGTTACTATGTAGTAACTAATATATTAGACACAAAGTTTAACCTCCAGGATTAAGAACGTATACAGAAATTCGAAAGCAATTTCACATTTGGCATTGGAACTGCAGGGGACTAATTATCAACGCCCCCAAATTGATATTAAAATTGAATACGGAAGAACCAAAGTTGGACATTATTTGCATTCAAGAAACACATCTTAATACTAAGACGATACACATTCCGAAAATCCATGGGCACTTCTGAACCTTCCTCAAATAGAGATCCTATAGGAAAAAAGGGGAGAGGCTGGCACTTTTTGCCAGTAACTCTTACCCTTGTGTAGTAGCAGGGAACTCCCAATCCACAAACGACCCATACGAAACATTAGAATACCAATCAGTCAAGGTTAAGACAGGAGTCACAAAATTAGTAATATTTTAAATATATGACCATGGCGGAAACCAATCAACTAATGTGAACACATACCAAGCAATCATTGGTTCCCCAGGTGAACATACTATTATATGCGGAAATTTTAACGCACACACTGAACAGCGGGGAGGAAACCACCTAAAAAAAAGAGAAAAAACATTGAACAAAATTCGTCACACAGCCAAATTAGTATTACTAAACGATGGTGCCTGGACTAAAATAAACCCGGAAAAGGGAGCACTTTCAGCCATGGATCTAACAATGTGCACACCAAAAAAAGAGATGAATTAACCGATCGGGAAGCTGATCAAAACAAGCACACTTGGAAGCGATCACTTCCCAATACAGATAACCCTCAATATTTCAAATAATACCATCAACTCGACCAATCATTCTAGGTGGAGATAGGTAAAGCTGACTGGATTGCACTTAGATCCATCAGTGAGGAAAACCAGCTGCACAACTAAAATATGGAAATATTCAACAAATATCTTGTTGAAGCACTATCCTTGGCAGCTTCACTAAACATCCCCAAAAAGAAGGTAGAAACGCAAAACATTCAGTTGGAATGACGATTGTAAGCAGGCCATTAAATACAAAAAAGAAAGTCCTTAACAAATCCAAGCATTCCAA
>JAECUM010049535.1:0-13878 GCA_016617855.1 Megalonaias nervosa
GGTTTATTGATGTTACCCAGAAATATGAGCTGAGGAAGTATCGTATTTTGTCATCGTTACAAACATTGGTCGTTTGGAGAATGTAAATGTGTATCATAGTTATTTATGCATAATAATTCAATATCTGAAGTTTTGAGATCGGCTGACATCATACGTTTGAAACTAAATAAAACCAATTGCTTTATGTTATAAAACATGTTTATACACGCGAATGAGATCCTGTTATTCATACTGAATAAAGATCATTGGTTGAAATAGCTTTCTATTAACTGGTGACTCATTTACAAGTTTTGATAACTTGCCTATTGTCGTTGCTTATGTTTTACTTAAGCATAAGAGCTGTTAGCCCTCTGCAAGAAACAAGAGGTCTTAGGTTAAGGAAGAAGTGGGACGATATAACATTTCTGCTTCGAAACTTCACTCGATATTGAAGTCCGTGGTCTATCTATTCTGCTTTGCTTCACAATGTTTACACCTTTGAAAGATCTTCCAGAAGGAAAGAATTGGACGTTGGATGAACTGAATGACAGAGAAGTGCAACTGTTACTTCCTGTAATTATATTTACTTCTATCACCATGGTGGTCGGAATAGTTGGCAATGCACTTGTTCTATATATCCATATATCCGCTTTCAAGCTGGAAATCTCCACCCACAGATATTTTATAACCTTCTTAGCTTTGGCGGATATTACATTTTGCTTGATTTGCGATCCATTTATAATAGGAGTTTTAACCCATCCATTTACATTCAAAAACGAAGAGGCCTGTAAGAGTCTCCGCGCATTTACTTACTTCAATATTTTGGTATCTATCCTGATTCTAACCGTGATTGCTCTCGATAGATACAGAAGGATATGCAGACCATACGGAAACCAATTTTCCAAAAGAGGGATCAAAACGACTTTTGGGATCATCGTATTCTTAAGTTTCATCTTTTCTATTCCTTGCTTTGTCCTCTATGGAAGAAACACTGTGCAAACCGGTGCTGCAAATATAACCGGTATTCAATGTTTTCCCGATGATATGTACAAGGATACACTGTTTCCCAATACTTACGTCATCTTTCTCTACGCTGTTTTCATTATCTTAACTGCAACAATATCTGCCTTCTACTTATTGATATGGCGTCAAATAAGAAAGCATAAGCATTCACTAAAGGCAAGTGCTTTATCTTATTCTATCGAACCCAACACATCATTTTTCACGGCGGAAACGAACGGAGTAGAAATGGTCTCAAGTCCTACAAAGCAATTTCAGAACATCATATTTGATGATGTAACAAAGGTCGATGATCCTGAAAATTGCACGATTGAATGCAATAAGAGAAACAAACCTAAAAAGCAAGCTGAATCAACAAAGACCATACGCGTATCCAAGATGCTCTTTATCGTCACAGTTTTCTTTGTGTTGAGTTTTGCGCCATTTCTTTCTCTGGAACTACTGACCTTTTTCGACGAACAATTCGTAGAAGATCTGGACAATACAAGCACAATGTTCTATCAGCTTTTCTGGAGAACATTTGCAATACATTTCATGGTAAATCCATTTATTTATGGTGTCATGGATAGGAGATTTCGAATGGAATGCAAGCAACTTGTGTTGAAAAGATTATGATTTTAAGGTAATTATTTACTTTTTGTAAGACATTGTATGTGTTTCATAATTAGACCCAACTGATGATTTATTGGAATCTTGACCATGCAATAAGAAGATATATATGTTCATTAAACGTAATTACTTGACATTTCTAATTATCATTTTGGTATCATAGGGGCGGGTAGGTTTTGATAAGTATAGATAATCAGTTCCGAAACAATTATTGATACCTGAGACATCTTTTATTCGATATATTCTACTGAAATGGATTTTAGACCCTTCACAAGGATGTAAGGTGGAAACCCACTGACTAGTAAAATGGATGTTTTAAGGATAGTACACATCTCTCCTTGACTCCGCTATATTAGACTCTGAGATCTTCCGAACCAATTGCAACAGGCACTATTGTTTTGAGTAACTTTATATAATATAACATTGCAGCATCTAAAAATTGAAATCTGGCAATGCCTTTATTTCTGGAATTTGTTCTCATGGAGTGTTGTCTTATAGAGAAAGTTCTATTGCATAAATAAATTGTAATTTCATTTTGTATCTATTTAGCGTGAAAATATAACCATCAACTGAAAGCATCATTAAAATTAAACTAAATTAAGTATTAAAACAGTGCATCGGTCTTGTAGCAAGTAAAGAGCGATCTAGATGATTGGACGTTGTTTCCTCGCTTCCGGTGATTCATCAGTGATGTAGCCCCTGTTCACTGGGTCTGTCCCTACATACTACCGTCCTATATTCATTTTCATGGGAATTAGCCTTTCCTTACAACATGAATTATGCACAAAAAACATTAAACATCATCACAAATTAATTATGATTAATATTATATATCTCTTGCTATAAAATAGGTACTGTTGTTTTGGAGTGTAGTGTATGAGGTTCAGAAGTGGGATTTTTGTTTTCCTTGAGTCATGATTATGTTTGCATTGTTCTACTCCTTATAAGAATACAACAGCTTAATCCGGACGTGGATGCAATAGATTCCACAAAGCTGAAAACAATCGTCGTTTACAAGTACTTATTTCTAACAAGATCTAATTGAGGTTAAATTGCCGATTTTGTTTGTTTTTGTTTGTGATGTTCTGTTTATTTGACGATACAAATGGAAATAGTTTAATAAAACTTTATAATTATACTGTTTTCCATTCTATGAACGTATCACCCGTATCCAAATTACAACCACTTGCCCACAAATTCACTGAATATCATGTTTTCTTGCAAAAATTGCTTACAGCATGTAACTCTCACATATGTTAGTTTAATAGCCGTTGCTATAGTCGAAGGAAAATTTCATTTTATATGATATCCAGTCAATGCTTATCTGCGCCGCACAACGAGCAGGAAGTTGTAGAGATTTGTACTTAGAAGTAAATGGTACAACAATTGAAAGTGTTAAATGTGCCAAACGTTTACGTATCCTTGATAATAATAATGTGTTCCTTTCAGTCCATTTTGAAAGAGTTTTATAATGCATCGAAGAATCAAAGTACAGAAATGCTAAAACGGATTAGCTGTTTCGTGTCGGAAAAGTATACAACATATTTACATTTCCGTTTGTTATGTACTGCTGTACCATGCTGAGAGAACTTTGTAATTCATTCAACATTTAGAAACGATACAGCATGCTGAAGAGAGCAGCCAGCGTGATGTTTCAAATATTTTAACATCAACATTTCTTTTAACACTCTTTGATGGATTCCAATTAAGGAAAACATAACACAGGGTTCAGAAAAACCACCCATCCTCTCGTCCTGATCAGATATAAATTGGCTCTACTACATTCTTTTCAGACCCAGAGAATAAATCCGAGTGTCTTTTCTACTGTATTCATCATCCTTTAATATTTGGCTTGCTCATTTATAAATAACATGTGCCTAATTTGCCTATTTATTGCTAGTCTTCAACATGTTGGTGAGAACCAACTTCACTAGTCATATTTTTACACAAAGAAAGCTTGATATTAAAATGGTTCAATATTATGAACATATTATTCAGCAGTTTGACATGTAGTTGTCCGCTTCGTAAGAAAGTATGTATTTAGAGTGACACTTTAACAATAATTTAGGCACCACATTGATGTGGGGAAATGTATCTTTACAAAGCTTCATGACACACTTTATGAATCAGACCTCTTAGACGCTATCAGTCCAAGAATGCTAAAAGGTTTTATGACCTTCCATCTGGTCAGGGTATACTACAGGTGCCCCAGAGCGCCGGTACTTAAATGGTGACGCGTTGCCAAATGGAAGATGTCAGCGGATAAGGATGTAAGTACATTTCACAAGAAAAATATTGCCAACATACATTCGGAATGAGCATTTTGACACTCTCAGTCGATTGCACCCAACGTTCGAACTATGCATGTGATTGTAATCTATTTAAAGGGCAGACAATGTCAAGACAACGGCTAAATGGTCGAAATATAGTTCCGGTAGTGCACTAGGCATGCAGAAATGAACAATCACTATTTTCATTTGACGCCCGTGTTTAGCTTTCTAGAACGGGGGTTTGACTTATATGGATAATTTAGCAAAATATTTGGTATTGTTGAGACGGTTGGTATTGTTCTTTCGCATGCGAGTTGCTGATATATTTCTGCTGCCTTTAATTTGGCATGATAATGTGTTAACTGGCCGTACAGACGAGATAAAAATGATAATATGGGGTTCTCGTAACAATGTCTGACCAAACGAATATCATCCAATTTTAATTTTCTCCGTCTCTTAACTTATCCAGTATCTAACACTTAAAAATGTTTAATATCTGTTTGAAAAGTAAATATGAGACCCATCCTACCGAAATATTCAATGCAAATGCCATTTTCTATACAAAATCAAGGGCTCTGAGTGCAACTTTAACTTCTCGAGTCAAAGACGTAGTCTCTTCCTGAACGTGTATCTAATGAGCCATGCATCAAACTATAATATGTTCATGGTTTTGGCCATTTTTGTAAGAAGCTTGCATCAGGTACGTACATGTGGTTCTTTCTTACTGTAATACTATTTCCCTCCCAATCAAGTTTTTCACGGCTATCCATATTTCTCCCTCTGATGCCTGTGCTAAAATGTATATATTGTAGTTGTCATTTTGTGTTGAAAAATATATCAAATTATCAGATAGGTAATTGGGGTCTATTTTGGTACCACATATTGCAATGGGGCAACATTTTAAGATATTCATGAACAATTTGTCTAATATGTGAAAATATGTTGTCCACGTTTCGTTTATATTTGATTGGTTTACTGTCTAAAATTGAATAGGCTGGTATTGCTTAAACTTTGTTTTGTTTTCTGTTCTTCTTAAGTCTAGGTTTGTAAGGGAAGATACGTTTGTCAGAAGTAATATATTATATTGAAACGTCCCTTTTTGTCCATCTCCATAAAAGCTAGCATCTCTGACTACAATCATAAATTATTCACTTTTGTCTATGTAAGGAAAAACAGTTTGGTACGTTTACTGGAAATCCTTCTCAACTGTTCTCCATATAACTCAAAAATAAGTAGAACTCTAAGCAAAATTTGAAAGTTCCTGGTTGGAAAGAAATGCAATACTTAATATTCTAAATATGGACTCTAAAATATCTAGTACGATGAAAATATGATGCCTCGATTAATTCTAAAAACAGAAGGATAAAAATATCAAGCGTATTTTAGGAGAGTCTCCACCACCATTTTCACACAAATATTACAATCTGAACATGCCAACTGCATATAAATATGGTTGCTATAGAGTAATCTGGTCGTGATAATTGTATATTCCTTTATCAGACTATTGCAAGATAAAGACACAACAAAATGGAATGATTGAGATAGACATCTTAAATATATACGTGACTGTTTGGTTCACTATCATTGCGTTGAAAGATTAGGTCAATTTAACTAGACTATCTGTGTAATTATGTCGATTGGGTGGGGTTGTGAGCAAGCAAACGAAATGTAGAAAATGAAAAAAAAACTTGATTGAAATCAGACTGAATCAGACCTTAATAAAAATGAAATAAAGCTTTAAGCCTGTAAGGGACTGAAGTGGATAATACTTAAAGCAAAAAGTATCGAAGTGACCGGGCAATGTGTGTCATTCAGTAATATTTCATATATCCCAATAACCACTTCATCATCGCAGCAATTGTTTAGGTCATCATCGTATCTCTTTTCTTTTTTCAAAATGATCTGTACCAGAAGTATTTCTGGTAGAGACGTGGTAAATATTAAACAATATAACTGAGCTGATTTTTAGTGGGTTCACAATATTTCACAATGGCTCTTAATTGCTAAGAATAAGTTCATTGACCCATCATACACTTCACTGACCAGCATCATCACCTACTGCCCAACACCAGTACCTGCTGACCAAAACTCGCACCTGCAAACATGTGTGAAAGGATAGGACGTTAATGTTAGTAAGTTTGTTGGAACGCAATGAAGATTTCGACCTACGTATTAACAGACATTCACACAGAAAGTAAAGATTTTGGACAGAATGATGCCGTGACAAGATGAAAACATGATTGTATTGGAGGAGTTTCTTGCTTATAATGGTAACTGAACAATGAATGAGTCTGACAACATACTGGTGCTTATCAAGCCCAACAATGCATTTAACTAAATCATACACACCGAGTTTAACTACTGTGCGGAAATGATATCGTTCCTAAGTGAAATCAATTAGAACATGTAGCTTTAGCGAGTAATCAAACAAGGATCATCTTATAGAACTTTAAACATAATTGACATATGGATCTATCACCATGGATTATTAATATATAAAATTCGTTTTCAGATGAACAATGTGTGATCCTATCATCAAGAGTATCAAAGTATAGAATTTATACAAACATATGAACAATGTATGTTTCATCCCTCTGTGGGACGTATTTATGCTTAATTTGCACTCATGTAGCGACCAGGACATATTTCCGGTTCCACAGCTTTAGTCGATTGGTCACGTAGTCACCACACATGCTCCACCTTCCCAGTCTGCCGAAAGATCTCGAGAGTCCCTTGCAGACCTGTTGGTCCAGCTGTTTTAGTTCCATCCTGTTAATATGCTAATATCGTCATCCATGCCAACGTCACAATCGACAACAGCATACGGTTTGCACGGAACCCCACCTATTTAAACGACTCCCAACTGCAAACAGCTAAATATGTAATGTCCGAGCCGTGCAGTACAAGACACGGTTAAATACGAATACAATTATATTTAGGCTTTGCATGTGGGCACATGAATTTGCTTAGTTACAGATTTAGTATTTCATCCTGAACTATTGTAAAGAGATTTCTATTATAGTAATCACTCTTGCACACGAATATGTGTCTGACAAGAATCTCATTGAATCGTAAGAGCTCGGGCATTACTTAGTATTCAAGCATGCAACGTACAATTAAATTCAATTTGTTAACAATGGTTAACTCACAGAATGTAATTGTCTGATAGCATGGCGTTAAATCATATAGATCGAACTTACCATTAAATTTAGAGTACATTCTAAAACAGCATATATAACAGTCCTTTAAAATAAACGGACTCTTAGTACTTCGTGACAGAACTCGTTGTATTGTGATAGTACTGTTAGACGTTATTTTATAAGTATCCTGGTTATGGCAAAATCCCAGCCAGAGAACTTTGCTAGTGCAGAACTGGGTAACTGAACTCAGTATTTAGAAATGGATAAAGTCGAAAATGAACAAACGTTCAAAGTTTCGTTCCGATATAATGCATAAACATTAAGTACACACAATTTTCGAGGCAATACCGCCTACTTAATAAATAACAGAATGTGAAAAAAACCCAAATGAAACAACACACATACAAACTGAAACGCATTATTTACAATACCATAGGAAATATATGTAAATCTCAGCCTGCTCTCAAGTGATCGGTCCCTGCCTTTTCCTACTCTAGTCACCTTGATCCGGAAACGATATGGAAACTTTCGGTTTTTGTTCAAAGTTAGGAGAGGCTATTAGTCAATTTTAAAGAAAAATTCATTTCCGAAAAGGTAGGTCAAATATTTTCCTCTCCACCACCATAGTTGCAAACATCCTGGAGTAGTTTTACTATTTTTATCGATGTTTCGTGTTACCGGACACTTGTTTCTGAGCGTTCGCGCTCAGAGATACGTCATGTCCTTATTTATATATTTATCGCATTATTAGTCATTGCTTCCAGACCATTCAGTTATTAGTCATTGCTTCCAGACCATTGAATTTATGCACCTGTTGCTTTCCAGTTTCCGCATGCAATGTAGTTTGAAACGCTTGTGTAATGGGGGACCGAAAAGCTGATTTAGTTGTGAGTCTGAAGTCCTTGATATTTCCATTCATTATTGCATGGGATTGTCCATAAATAACGATTCGGTCAGGAAATGCGTATACATTTAAATTCTCGCGGCGGGAATGCGATCAATCGTTTTATCTGATAAAGGCCAATCAAGCCTTTTGGTATCCCTAGCAAAATTCTGCTTTCGCACGACACCCTTACAACCACTGTCGCGTAAGACCTATAACGTCTTGACGATTGAAAGTACCACTAGCTGTCGGTAGCCTAACCTCGAGAAAAAAGGTAAGTGTAGATAGACACATATACCTTACTCATGTTTTTAGTTCCCAAGTTTTCATCAGAAAATCATTAAGCCCAGCTCCTTACATGCATAACGTTATCTATCCTTAAACATCTGCAACCTTTCCACATTCGAAATTTACACGTTTGTGAGTACCAGTTTTCTCGGGTACTCTGGTCTTTAGATTGACTGCCCTCGGTAGTTTTTCTCGTGATGGCATTGTAGGAATATTGTGGGTACCTCTCCGAATTTAGGCTAAATATTTTGCACGCGTGCCCATATTAAATATGTTTGTAAAAGACTTTTCCATCAGAAACAAGCACAGCGCCTTGCCGCAAGTGGTTAACAACTGATTCGTAATTGAAAAGTCAATAAGACTCTCGAACATTTTTTCTTCTTATTACGTTCAACCCATCATTCTAAATCATTGTTCTTCCTACGGACTAACTGGCGAATATTTCGCCTCTTTCGGGTTTACTATGCTAGAAATTCTTGTGGAACCTTTGCCCAATTTATTCAGATCTCTTAAGGAGTACCTTTCCTAACGCGTCGTAAATTAGCTCTTGGTTTTCGGAAATATGTGAATACAAATCCATCATTTTCCCCTTAATAACGTGCTGGGATAGAGCGACAAATCGACCTATCTCTACTTCTTGACTGTGACATACTGTACAAACCTATCCTGAGAAATGGCTATATTTTGCTCATCGTCCTCAACAGCGTAATTTTAGTCCTTTTAACTTGCTCGATTTAGGGTCTTATTCTCCCTCCCTTTTACACTGAAAAAAACCCATATGTCCTTATATGATTATCGTACATAATCGTGTCCTGTAACTTTGCTTGTTTCTCCCTCCCTAACTTCTTTTCCTCCAGTTCTCGTACCTGTTATATTCTTTCCCTTTCTGCTCCCCTTTCCCATTCTATCATTTCTTTTTTTCCCTGCCTATCTTAATATGTCTTCATTTTTTCAAATGCTGTCTTCTCATTTGACGTGACATCTTTTCTCGCTCAGCCTGCTTCTCAAATTATATATTTGTCTCTTTCCATATCTCTTTCGTTTAATCTGCGCTCCCTCTCCCGCAACAAAACTGTTTGCTTCTCTCCACTGATCTTTAAGTTATGACACGATTAATGCTGCTGATAAGATCACGAATCCTTAGTGCACTGCCATGGGAAACATACAATTATGGGATTACAAGAACTACACAAACTAATCGTTTCTTCCTCCTCAGAGGGCGATTCCATGACATATACGAAGTGGTTTATTTAACTTATAGAAGTCTGCGGCCATTCAGCCATATACCACTGGTTATATATGTACGCACATCGCACTTTTTAATTTAGTACTGGTACGAGATGCCAAGTTAAGAAAGGACTTATCTACCATCATCAAGTGGCACAAGAATCCTGAATTTAGATGCCATAAGCGTTTCTCTCGTTCAAATTTTCACAATTATGTCGTGCTGTCCCTATGGTGGTTTTTTTGCCAGTTACTCACATAGTGTACTTGCTTAATTCAAATTTAGAATTTGGTGTACATACCTTTCAATACAATAGTGATCCTTTGTCGTTGTGCAAGTTAGTGATGAAATTGATGATCTTTTTAAGACTGTAGGTCGAAAGAGCAAAATTTATAATTGTTTAGAAATTTTGTTCAAATGCGATTTTCTAGAGTCAAATTGAAAACCCCCAATCAGTCAGCCTTTTTTTAGCAGATATTTTTATCTGGTGTTTATTTGTTGTTCCTACTCCAACACTTCAGGCGACGCTCTCTTCGAGGCTAGTTGGCTTCAGGTGGCTATTGGTGGATGAACTCAAAACCTCATTTTCGGCTCATTGATTTCTGCTTCTACTCTTTTGATTCGATGGAGAAGTAGGTCGACGTTGTCTGCACTGATGTGTTTCTGGCGTGTAGGCACTCCGTCCTGATTCCATGTATCCACAGAGCTTGATTAGCTGTTGCTCATGGCACGGTTTAACCATTTCTCTTCGTGACAGCTGGCAGCAGACTGTGTGTATGCATGCTGTGTAGCGACTACATTCACATGTCGTGACGTATACACTAGATAATATTGGCGGTATCAAGAGAACAGTAACAAATATGGTAGGGACTAACATTAGTACTAAAATCCGTGAACGTATGCTGTTTTTGGCGGATGCAAACACATCTGGGCACATATCTATTAGAGGGTTTTTTCCATTTGGCAATGACTGAGTAGTATGTCGTTTCTGAGACATATGTGTAACCCTGAGAAGGGCCGTTGCCTTTGGAAGAAGTATGCGAAAAACCATGATCTTCCATTGTCAGCTGCTACTGTTTTAAACTGCTTCCTCATTTTATGCTGCGGTTGCTGCTGATATTGATGACTGTTTTCCTTATTCGTGATGGGACGTGATATGTGTATTTCTCAGTAACATTTGCCGACGATATTTCGTTTAACGCTCTTATCTCTTTAAATATCTTTCGAATCAGTTTGCATGTTAGTAGCGCCTACACCATTAGTCCGAGTTTTCTCTGACACTTCCCCACCCCATGTTGTGATATTTCAACATTTATGTTTGGCTGTGGGTCAGGGTGAATTTCCTATCGAAACGTTGGAATTCGCCTCCACTTTGCGGTGGTGGCATACAGTAGCCGCTTATCAACATCATAGGAAATTAATAACTATGCTGCATCAAGTCATACCTGAATGAACTCAATAGGAAGACGATTTATTTTCTGAGAAGTAGAGAGTATTATAATTTTTATGTATTAAATTCACTGACAGATGATACAAAACAACAGCGTTGATGAAATTTGCTCTGGTACTCGCCATTTGCAATTTTAAGCAGATGCCTAAGATGTCTACACAAAATCTCGCAAACTATATATCAGTTCGCCTGGTTCCGTGCTACATCTGTTCCTGTCGTTGCACACTTCTATACAAATATTCGCATAGTGTAGTGCAATTGAGGGAGCTTATGAAGCAGGAAACCAGAGTACATGTCAATGACAGCCAAATAATCATGTAAGATCAACAGTAAACCCCCTTTCCAATGTCGGTGTACATAAACACGAAAATATTAAATTAATGTCACCTACTTTTTGTAAAAGAACGAAAGGATAAACTGTTCTCAACATATTGTACTGAAAATAAAGAACACAAACATGTCACAGCCGCATCAATTTGGACAAAGTCAAATTCGTGTTAACGATGGTTTTGTTGTATAGCGTTAAGTAACGTTGAACCCTGACCAGTCACCGCACCCACTATCCCCTATGATTTGGCATGTAAGTCATATACAATACGTAACCCGTGGATGCTTAAGCATCAACAAACATGAAGGGTTTTTAATTCGAATTTTATTATCTGTAAATTTTCAACCGTTGTGTTCCTTATTTGTGCTCTGAGTAGTCGTAAATTTTCCAGTTCCGCCAGCACTGTCTCGAATTAGGCCATGCTAATTATTTTACCATCGACAGCCACCAAGTACAATTTCCTAATAATGTTTAGATTTATTTATGTCGTTGCAAGTAGTTCTGAATAGACACGTAGTCAATCTAAATTAATTTGCTACCATCAAAAGAGATACTGGTTACTATCGATATAGCCCTGACAATAATTCCGATTAGTGAACACACGATGGTTTCTTTGGTTGTGATTTAGCGATGTTCAACCACGTATTTTTTTTTGTTTGTTGCTGAATTAGTATCGTCAACATACTCCATGAGATAAGCCATAGACAGCGTCGCCGATTCCGCCGATTTCAGTGATTTCAGTCATGTTCTTTTTGATGGCGCCTTTGAACCTGACAAAAATATATTGAATGTCCACGTTAAACGTTTTAAGTTTACCAATTTGATCTTCATAAATCACAAACCCACATGTGTCAATACTAATTTCTGGGAAACCTGCAGAGCTTCTCATCACCACTACGTCGAGCTGAGTAAAGTATGTAAATGTTAATAAATATGTTCTATAGTATTCAGCGTTCTTTAATATGAAATCAATAATTGCATGTGGAGTTGATGAGAGCTTCAGTGCACGATACGCGTCAACAACACGATGACCGAATATGGTACCATCCAACCGATTTTGAACTGGTACAGTCGAAGATACAAGTGGTTGTCGTCCGTATCTGGTTAAATAATTAAAAGCTGCAACTGGATTAGCAAGTCTATACTAGTCAACATACAAATGATGTTGAGGTGTTACCACCTATGCAACGAAATGAGTGCCAGTCCTGTTGTCAAATCCAGGTTGACGATACCGGTTCACGTGTGAGTGGAACCATTGACGCAAGTTTATTTGCATAAAAACGCCAAGAAATCTTTGAATGATTTGCCATCGTGAGCGAATCAAGGTTGGTCAATAGACATGTCAAGGGCTGATCTTCTGCGGCCTAGTAATAGAAGATCTCTGCCTGAAGGTATTCGACGACTTGTTCCTGGTAATCTAATACCTTTCCCATTTTTATACCACAGCCAACTGTCTTTTTGAGGCCTATACCTGATACCGTTCTGACAGACCCTAACGCCTCAGCCTTTGCAATCGATGAAGCCGCTGCTACCAACAACACTAGCGTTGATTCAAGGAAGGGAAATGTTTCACCAGTGGTTGTTACATTTTCACAATTTTAATGTCACTGAGGTAATATTTTGCTTGGCCACATTAAGTTGAGCGAGTTGTGTTTGCGTTAACCACCCGGGAACAATTGTGCTCAGTTTTGCTGAAGAACCTTTCAGTGTGACGTTACAACCAATTTTAATTTCTTTTTATTTTCTCAAGTTGATTTTCACTAATACCGACCTTCAGTTCGTGATAGGATATTATTTAAATACGTAACAGGTTCAATTATATATTTTTCACAGGTGCATTAAATAACCCTCATTCGGCAACCAGCAGCTTCCAAAAACAGTCTTGTCAGATAGTACCACAGCATCACATCTGTCGTTAGCACCAGCTGCACTGACATGTGCTTCAAAATACATATCAGCAATGGATTGCCTGAACAACTATAGGTGTTTCAGTGAACAGTAATAAATCGGGTACATTGACATGAATTTATGTTGGGAAATCTGCAATCCGGAGTAAATTTGTTGATGCCGGTCTATATACAGCCACATACTGTGATACGCACGTGCTGTATGATTAGTTTCAAAGTTAAGCGAATTTCGTCAGATGGATTTTGACAACAGTTTAAGCGCAGCGAAACCTCAGTCGTCAAATATAATTTTGTTATGAGATTGGTCATTGTCTCGATTTATAAGACATTTTGGTGCCGTAAGGCCATCTTGGGCATGTATTTCCTAAGCAAGCATTCCTGTAATAACAGTTGATGGGTATGCCTCTGTGGTATGTGAGAGAAAGGACTGCGTTCAAGCGGTCCCAGCGTGGAGCTGGTTTTATTGGTCAATGTGACTCTGTTGTTAAAAGTACCGTTTGGGACTAAAACTACAGGTTGTAAGTCTATATAAGCATTTTGAGGTCACCTGATTGTGTCTGGTTGAGAATCCCCACTATGAGATTTATTCTTGATAAACACCATAAATGGACCAGCTGATCTCGCGTAATCATCTCTGCATCCGGCAAATCCAATTCTCTTCGTGGTAACATTAACGTTGTGAAGAATCAGTTCGATTTCCATTCCATCGATGGAAGAACGAGCACTGTTGAGCTACGACAAGATTCCGTTGTTAACAAATCCAGTTGTAGTATTGGCTG
>JAECUM010049536.1:0-24849 GCA_016617855.1 Megalonaias nervosa
GTGATTATTTCAATTCCCGCCCCTGTATTTTGTGGCGTAAGATCAGACACAGTGGAGGATATTCGTGGCGGTAACACCACAGCATTTTTGTGTTCCACAGAGACTATATATCAATCAAATATATGGAAGAAAATATACACTCTTTTTTCGCTATGTGTTTTAGTTATCTTTTCTTTATTTTGTGCTGTTGTTTATTTCTTGATCGGAAGGGAAATTTGGAAAAATTCAAACTTTTCTCATAGTACTTGCTCGTCCCGCAGTAAATCCAATTCCGATATGTCCCCGATTCAAATACATCTCGATCCAGGCTATGACATAAATAATCGTTTCATAGGAGAAAATGATGGCATAAATCTTGCCAGAGAAATGTCGTCAGAGCAATATAGGTCCAGAGCGGCCTCTAATGCGTCTCGTACGACGGAGGAAATCAATCGTGTAAACGTTTCAACGCGAAACGCATCAAAAGGAGCCTTATCAATGATAGCGAACATCACAAAGAAGACGCCATGTTGTTTTAAATACCGGAAGACGCTAATCTGGTTCCTGGTGACGCTTGTTTTTATTTTAACGTATATTATATATTGTGGACTACTTACAGAGAGAATGAAACTCACGAAAATGAGTGCAGAAAGACTTGCTGTATTTTCATTGTTTGAACGATTGTATTTTATAAATAACATGGCAAATCCAATCATTTATGCTTGCTTGTACAATAAATTCAGACGATCTTGTAAAACATACTTGAATACAATGATCACATTTGTATGTAGAGCTCGATGATGTATTGGGATATTTAAAGATATAACTGCGGCATTAATGGAGACTTTGTATGTCCTAATTTATGAACCGTTGACAGTCGCTTATTAGGCGAATCCAGCTACAAACTGCACAAATCCAGATCTGCCGCTCCATGATGCGCTGGCAGATCTGGATCAACGCAGTTTGTTAGGATTAATCAGTAAACCAAACAACATATACCCTGATCTGCAGGCGCATTATGCTATCTGTATGGATCTTTGTTGTTTGCAGTTCGACTCGACCTATAAGCGAGAAAAGACGGTATATATACTTTTTGATTGGTCATGTTCGTCTGTGTGCCCGTCTGTCAGTCAGTCAGTCAGTCAGGCAGTTGGTTGTTACAAGAACTTTAAATTCACCTACCTCTTTTGCAAGCGTATTATCGTACTGTTCATACTGTCGATATCGTTTTAAGATGATCTGATTGTAATTCACGTTTAGGAGTTTAGATGCAGCCACTTGGGGAGGAGATGATGGAAACAAAAGGCCAAGCTTTAACAGGTCATAGGGACACTTCATTATATCTTGAACTGAATCTATGGGATTTAAGTAGGAAGATTGTATATGGCGTGATCTCTTCCCAGAATCAGTAGATAGGAACGAATTTTTCTAATCATAAATGATGTCTGCGACATTATTACATACGTTAATGGAAAGATCATGCTTCAGTAATATTTAAAAAGATAGTACTTTCACCAGATATTTTACTGAAAACAAATTACATTTTTGTGAATGTAAATTAATTAATTTTTTCATGCCCAGAAGACTGGGTATTTTGCAAATTTGTACAGTCAACTTCTGGAAAGATATGACTGCATCAAATGTTTAGCATTTTATAAATGCTTAGAAGCGTTCGGTACGTTGCGCATAATATTTTCATTCTATTTTGACTTTTTTTCGCAGAATGTAAAATGTATGATCACGGAAAAAGTTTACTCAGTTTTTGTCTATGACATAAATGACCAGTAAGCATGCAATTTATTGACTGAGGAAAGCGGGACCCAGGGTGGTCGAGTGGTCTAAATCACTGGCCTTTACCGATCACTGCCATCTCAGCTCTGTCTGCGTGGGTATGAGTCTCGGGTTCGGCCAGTCTGTGGTTCCTACCCGGTTTCTTCCATCTAAAGCCTATATTGCGCTGAGAAATGGCGTTAAACCCCACATAACAATAACAACAACACTGTGGAAAATCATTGCGTTTACAAAAACACAATTTTAAGCAATGTAAAACGTCTGTGTGATTATTGAGTATTTGTAATTAAAGTATAGTATTGTTGTTACTTTCAGGTAAATTGTATGTGTTGTTGCATTTAAAATTAATGAAGTTTAGGAGATGAAAGCAATGAGAATATGTAAAGAATAGCTACTTTTTAGAGTTTCTTTGTAAACAGTATTATTACAATTACGCACTAAGTTCTGCTTCATTTTCCCTTCTCCTCCTCCTGCTCTCTCCTCATTCTCCTCCTCCTCCGCCTCCTCTTCTTCTTCTTCTTCCGTATTCTGTGGTAATAATAATAATAATAATAATAATAATAATAATAATAATAATAATAATATAATAATAATAATAATAATAAAACAACAAAGATAATGCGACCAGCAATATATATATATATATATATATATATATATATATATATATATATATATATATATATATATATATATATATATATATTTGTTTCTTTGCAAGCAGTATCATTACAATTACGCACTAAGTTCTGCTTCATTTTCCCTTCTCCTCCTTCTGTTCTCTCCTCATTCTCCTCCTCCTCCGCCTCCTCTTCTTCTTCTTCTTCCGTATTCTGTGGTAATAATAATAATAATAATAATAATAATGATAATAATAAAAACGACGATAACACAACCACGAAAAATAATATTAACGAGAGCAATATTAATAATGTTGTTGAATAAAATAATTACAAACATTCTTATCATTATTATTATTATTATTATAATTATTATTATTATTATTATTATTATTATTGTTGTTGTTGTTGTTGTTGTTGTTGTTGTTATAGAATATATGTCAGAGGAACAGGCTGATTATTTCAAGGACTTTGCTTGTTAATTTATCAGAAATATATATTTCTGCCTTGTAACAAAGCGTAAATATACAACTTAAATAACTGACAAACGCAGAACAAAAATTACTCTGCGAATATGATTCATAAACGTTGTGAAGAAAGACTCGTGTATTGAAATGACATGTACATATAATCATTTGTATCACAAGCTAGTAGGTAATAAAAGTAGCAAATCAATTAAATAAGTAATCAAAACAGAAAATGAAATTAAGAGGTAAGCGAACTAGCTATCAAAAAATAGGTAAACAAAATAGAAAAGCAAATAAATAAGTAATCAAAAGCAAATCAAATAAATAGGTAATTAAAATAAGTCAATTAAAGGATATATTAATTTCTAATACAAAATTTCTTCATCCAACGAATCCACAATAATAAAAGAAACAAACTGATATAACTTTGAGCAAGATTGGCGTTTGTTTATGCTCCTCCACAAGCTAAATATTAATTGCCAAGAAAATGACAATATTTATCGACTATATTATTTTCCTATTGTTAAGATACAACGTCAGCCAAGTTAATAACCATGCAAGACATAGGTTAACTTTAAGTAATTGTAGAATTAAAATAGTACTACACAGAGTGTGGTTTGTCGAAAATTCTCAAGTAAAATGAGAGTAAATATGATAAAAGAACAAGTGTGATATTCTGATCTCAGCTGTATGAAAATAATGAGATCGACACGCATATTTGATCAATATCCGTACACACAATCTCAGTGCTATGCATAGTCAGTTTCTAGATACAATGAATAGTCATTTCTTAGTTAGTATGCAAAGTCAATTTCTTGGTACAATGAATAGTCATTTTGTAGCAACTACGGAGTCATTTTCCAATTCCTATGGATAGTCATTTTCTACTTACTACGCATAGTCACTTTCTAGGCACAATGAACAGTCATTTAGTAGCTACTAAGGAGTCATTTTCCAATTCCTATGGATAGTCATTTGCTAGTTACTATGCATAGTCACTTTCTAGGTACAATGAATAGTCATTTTGTAGCTACTATGAAGTCATTTTCCTATTCCTATGGATAATAAATTTCTAGTTACTATGCAGAGTAAAATTTTAGTTACAATGCACAATCATTTAAAACTTACATTGCACGGTCATTTTCTAGTTCCTATGCATTAATCCACATAGCTCTTCTTAGAGCAAAACGACTCAAATTTGTGTAATTATTGAATTGTACTGTCAAACGTGATTATATGACCAATCGATGGTCTTAAACTAGATAACAGAAGAGAGCCAATACCAACACATTTTGTAAAATTCAAGAAAAAATTTCTTCTCTAAAATACAAAGTGTTCTGTCACAGGTCCTAATGAATAAAGTTTCATTAAAGTCCAGTGGTATTCGAAATAGATCCAATAATGTACCTGAGGATGTACCAGTAGTTTCGAACATGGTAATGTGCCAATGGCCTAAAGTGTGATGATGTGCCAACAGTCTTTTGCTATATCACAATAATATAATCAAAACATGATCCTGTTTGAAACCATATATATTCTGAAGCTAAAATGTGCAATCGTTAGTACATGTACCGAATGTTTACAATGCTGGGATGATGAATGTTTGCATTCTTGTAGCAGATTCATTGAATTTAATGAACACATTGCTCAGCGTTTTAATATAAAACTATGTTTTTTCTTCTATATGCATAGATCATTATTTGACACTGAGATAAGTAGACAAATGAAGACATCGATAGGCTTGAGTCTGTCCCCCATGATCAACAAAGTACTTCAGTGTGCTGAAAGTGACAAAAATTTGACAGACGAAATAGGAATCAAAATGATCAACGTTATACCTACAATATATTTTCATTTTCAAGTATACCTATTGACATATTAACATCGATATATGGAGATAGCTGACTTCTGTACATTTCTAACAATAACGTGTTCAGTACAAAAATTAATTCTAATGTATTTCACCGCTCTGGTTTCCTCGTGGTTAGAGCGTCCGGCGGTTCAAACCCCGGCCGAGTAATACCAAAAACTTATAACAATGGTACCAGCATCTACCTCGCTGGGCGCTCAGCATTAAGAGGTTAGTGTTACAACTGGTCTGCCTGGTGTCAGGATAATGTCAGGATAATGTGACTGTGTGGGGCATCATCCTATATGTATGATGCCCCTGTGCCAGACATCACCATAAACTGTTACACTGCAGACATCGTAGCGATATGACTGAAAAATTGTTAAAGCCACGTTAAAAATCCAAATCACACACACACGCGCACACACTAATGTATTTGTATAATAACGTAGTATGGTAAACTTTCATACAGAATGAACACGAGTGGTGTTCTTATAGTGGGTCGCCAAGGGTGCAGAACTACTGCCAAAACGCTCAAAAAGCTAATCACAAGCCTGCATTAGCTTCCTGAAAACTGTTTTACTGCCTACCACATGGCACGTTTAGTCGTACATCTTTGAATTCCAGCCTTATAGTCTATGACTAATAATAAAGTAATAAATCAAGTCTTCCTGAACAAGATTAATAAACCTGTAGGAGTTTGCGTAAATGGATACGACAATGACAGATTGAATTAGTATATGTAAAAAATATACGAATCTCGGGCTCTCCAAAAATAAAGAATGAGGATGGATCAAAATACTTCATGAAATTTCTCAAGCAGCCAAATTGGTGGAGAAACACTCAGATATGTATAAAGTCGCCTCCAGGATTTCTCGTAATCAAATCCTGCGTCAAATACGAAAGGCGAAAAGACAAAAAAAAACTATTAAAAAAACTACGGACAATAATAATAATAATAATGAGGACTTGTATAGCGCCTAATCTTTAGAAGCTCTAAGCGCTTTATTGGTACATTTTACTGTTATTAAGCTTTTTTGTTGTTACCATCGAATTATTACAGTGTGCGACGATAAATTATACTGTTGCAACAGCAAAAATACTGCTTAAGCGATATATATATATATATATATATATATATATATATATATATATATATATATATATATATATATATATGAATACCGTTGAGCCAGTGGAAAAAGACAATTGTACAAGAATAGTATTGCAGCTAAAGCTACCTTTGCAACTGTAAATGTTATTGATGTACAATTACATTTTATATTTCTAACGGCAAAACTTACCTTTGCATCAAGAAATCTAGAGTCGCAACTGTTACAAAGGTATTGGTAGTTTTTATTCTTTTTCGTACACCGCATTTCTGATAGAGAGATTAAGAACAATAATATTAATGCTAACCTAATTCCCTTTTCGCTTCAAGGTACTGACTATACACGCTTAAAATTCGAGTCAAACTGCAAACGACAAGGATCTTGATCTACAGTAGGATAATGTGATTGCAGATTAAAGTCTAGGTTCTTTGTTCTACTGATTACTCCTAACAAACTGAACAGACCCAGACCTGCCATCGAATCATCTGGGTATGTGTAATTTCGTCTTAGAAGCAAATAGAGACGGTGCTAGAATAAGTCATTGTGCAGAATACATCAAAAAGATCTTCTCTATTAGTTAGTTAAACCTCCACTGTGCAACGAAAGAAAAGTATAATATGTGATTGAAACTGTAAATGATGTTTTAAAATGCCTTTTTGTTTTAATTTATGACTAATAGATTAAACAGGTCTTGGTATCGCGGACTTTACTTCAGAAATGGGCGGCTTTCTACAACCGGGAAGAAGATGATTTGTTTGTATGTTTCAGGAGGGGAATGTTAATATTATTCTCAAAATGATTGTGCCGTTCTCCAGACAAAGCCGTCAAAATTATTGTGTTTGTGGTTTATATAAATTCTGACTTTTATACAATTTTAAAGTAACCCCTCAGTTAAACACGAAAATTGTCTTTGAACACAATGAGGAAATAGTTGTATTTACTAGGCATGTTAATGTACAAAAGTCCTCAAACAAATATGTTTTGACTGTTACCATTTTTAGCGATCTTAATATGTTAAGATGTTTTTGGTGTAATGCATGTTACCTCCCTTGAATCACAATAGATCATATAGTTTCATTGATGCTTTTGATATAACTGAACGTAATATAACCAATGTTCTGGCAACAAAGGACTATTAGATACGTCTACTAGACATTTCGAGCGCACAATTAGATATCCAGAAATATTTTATAGATATTTATGAATTTGTTTATGGATCCGCAAACAAGGACTCATCCAAATCAAATCAGTTTGGGAAAGTTAAGTTAAACGGTAACATATTTCCTTGCCTAGAATTAATCAATATAGATCGTCAATGCATAGTTTTCTTAACATATCAACTGAACATTGTCAAAACTAAGACTTGAATATTACAGATAAATACGTAGGTGGAGCGACCTGAAACAAATCCCTTGGACTAAGCCATGAAATGTGTAACCTTCGCATTTTACACCTGTTTCTGAAGCTTAGATGTTAAATTTGGCCCTTTCTTAAGTTCTGCACGTAATTAGATGCACGTGGAAACGATACGTACAAAAAAACTTATGAACTTAGCCTGAACAAGGCAACGCCATCATAAACACAATCAAGAAAAACGAAACGTGTGATGAAGATTTATAATAAAGTAGGCGACAGGACAATTTCTTCATGAAATTAGGAATTTAATAGAATTGACATTAAAAGTTACAGACATTATCATGACGTTTTCTTTACTTAATTAATGCAGTTGTAGGATGTGTCATGCAGTCTATGGTTCTGGTATTAGACATATTAAAACTTCCACTAAGATAAATAGTACCAGACGAAATAGTAAAGTCTGCTTGGACAAAGATTTCCATGTAAGAAGAAAGTATTTGCGAATTCTTACTCTTACTCAGTTTGCAACATCTTTACTATTTTGTCGACGTGGGATTCTCCCACTAGTAATAAACGAATAATCACCTTCAGAATTCACTATGGGCAGTATCAGTAAATACGTTCTGAAGTGTTGTAAAAGCTTTATATTTGTATAACAAGCTCGATCTGTTACTGTAACCACAGACTGATAAAGACAACATTTTGAACTCCATTGATCATATATCAACTCCATTGATCATCTATCAACTCCATTGATCATATATCAACTTCATTGACTTTCTCATTCACTTCGCTTTGGTCAAGAACCTATTTCTGTTGTTGTAATATATTTGCGTTGTGCCGTTTTAGCTCTTCAAGTCGCTCTATCCATTACTGATCCCATAGTTTAGTTAATGTGTTTTGGAGGAAAAATGTCCTTCACTTCGGTTGAATAGTGTACAGTTTCGCCAGTTTTGAGCTTCTTATTTTCAATAAGGTTGAGCTTGGATTCTGTCCAACTTATGCCGTTGGACATGTATGCAAATTTCCCATTGTTTTCCTAATTTCGTTTTATTTAAGTGACTAAATAATTGTATACTCTTTCGTGATATTGTAATAGTTCTTTCTTAGCGTAACTGCATTTTGAATGACCCTTTTCGAGTTGATGTCATTTCAAACTCAACTAATCAATGACAGTTTTTGATTTGTGTCACGTCTCCGGCTGTAGTTATTTTAAATGTTCCAGCCTCTCCTTGGACACGTTTAATAGAAATGTTCAATATATAAAATTATCGTCGAATTTGCATTAAACTATCTTTCGTACCTTTTCATAGTTCATAAGTACATCACGATAACCATGCCCAACAGGATATATTAGATATGAAAACGGTATGAAATGCTTGCAAAAGTACATCTCTGCAGATATAATATTAGTCCTTAATTATTAGCACATCAAAAATTGTTTACAGATTCATCATGTAGAAAAGTGCTTGTCGCATTCACAGTATGTAAAACAATGATTTGATCTTCTATACTTGTCAAAGAAAAACAGGCAGCCCCTGTGTTAATGTTATAACAAATCACACATTACATAAAATTTCGTATGTTTATTTTATTTATTATCCGTAACCAACATAAACATCTAAGTTGAGATTATGCATCATATTAAAACCTTTCATATATTTAGTCATTTAACACAACAAGAATTGTTTGCCCTTCAAGTGATACTTATATACAATATGAAATTCTGCCTTTCGAGTGATACTTATATACAATATGAAATTCTGCCTTTCATGTGATACTTATATACAATATGAAATTTTGCCTTTCAAGTGATACTTATATACAATAAGAAATTATGCCTTTCAAGTGATACTTATATACAATATGAAATTCTGCCTTTCAAGTGATGCGTATCTGTACTGAGATATTCTTACTTCTTTTCCTTTTTCGAACAGACACAACAAGAATTATCCACCGCTGAATTAAAACGTATATACGATATGAAATTAATTATTAGTTAAATTGTAAATGCAATCCAGCTGAACAGGATCACAAACAATTGATTAATTTGAATTAACCACATAAGTAATTTGATGCAGTTTGTGTTCCTTTCGTCATATTTTGCACTAATGTTTTCTTAAGATCATAAAACAAACTTTAAAAGAATGCAGATGTTCCTATTGATGTGCATCGCAATATATCACACAAATTTTAAAAGAAATAAGATGTTCCTATTGATGTGCATCACAATATATCACACAAATTTTAAAAGAAATAAGATGTTCCTATTGATGTGCATCACAATATATCACACAAAGTCTAAAAGAACACAGATGTTCCTATTGATGAGCATCACAATATATCACACAAATTTTATGCTCTCTCAAACGTTCACAAGGAAAAACTGACTTGTGCATTTAAACAAAGATGAGTAGTTCAGGTCTTCACTTTCCGTGAATGACCTAACGAATATTTAAAATTGTACATTCTTAGATGTAGTGTCTGAATATTTACCATATGCACTTACATGATACACTCTAAGATGCTTATGCTATAGATAATATAATCTATGTATTTGTTATTGGCTTGTTGGACGATTTAACGAAATCAAGTATGGAAATCGTCACTAGTGTTTTGAGGAAGCTGGTTCCAGAGAGCACTTTGATTGACAATTGAAAGTACCCGAACTTTATATACATTCCGTACATCCTGTTAAATCTCGATCTTTAATATTATTCAGGGAATTTGTGGTGACCAAAGTGAATGCCGAAGGACTGACTATGAATGCTTTAGTTAATCACATTTTCCCTTTTCATAATAGACCCGATATAAAATTCATGTCTCATGAATTCTACCTCAGACCAAATTTTAAAAGCTGTATTACCTCTATAATTGTCAGAACAACAATATACTTAAAACAAAACGTGCAAAACTGTGTGAATTCGTGCTCAACAAATTCACTCGTTTCTATTATTGCTGTGCACGTGTGACATGTTCAACCAATCAGAATTCAGAATAATTTGCATTAAAGTAATAACATCATCTTAATAGACGATATAAACAAACTGATATAGAGGATCTCAAATGGGTAATGATTTAATATTGAATTTATGAAACGAGTTGAATAATGTCCAGCTTTTGCGAGCCTTGGCGAGCAAAAGAGAACATTATTCAACGAGTTTCATAAATTTAATATTAAATTGTTACCCATTTGAGATTCTTTTTATCACATAATTCTTATTTCAGTGGAAATTATTTTGATAGAAAAAAGAACGAATAATTTCGTTCATTCTGACAGACGGTGCACCTTTCATTTTTTGTGCATAAAATATAGTCCCAAACAAAGCTGAACTGGTAAAAGTAGATTATAGTTTTTTACAAACTATAAATCTAAGAAAAAGCTTCCATCCGAATAAACAGAACATTTTATAACGACAAAATCATTTTTCAAAACAGAATGAGGAATGCGATGTGATGCTGCCACATTGTTTGATACGGTATACCCTAGCCCTAGAGTACATGTTTACCCTAAAATGTCACTTTCAGAACTAAACGTTACATTGTTGCGATTTTCATGTGAAATAGGATTACTGGATACAAAACTTCCCACATTTACTGCAATGCATTTGTGACCGGATATTTGCAGTATTTAATTTGGAACAACAGACCGTACAGAAGACGTAAACAAATTTCTTTTTGAGTCGGATTTCCATTCCATAATATACCACGTAAAGATGCTGTGGTTGGATAAAGTTCTGTCAGTTAGGAGACCCATTTATGTCCAGATTCCTCTGTGAACAGAGGTGAGTTTATTTACTTCTGTAAGTTAACATTTTAACCACGCTTGTATATACGGCGGATTCTATATCTATGTTACAGATATGCCGCCCATCTATCCCCACCCCCACCCTCGTTATCATCTAAGCAATACCGGTATATTTACTTGTTGTCATTTTTCTTGTCTTGCGGCTTTTGCCATTCTTCATGTCATAATATGTTATACATGACATAACAAACCCCTGTGTGGGTAAATCTGCAATATTGATACTGGACGAGACCATTTTTTCCCAATTCCCTTTCTCGAGTCGAATCAAAACAATGCGGCCAAAAAAGTTCAATGAAAACAAAAAATTCCAGAAGGCGGGGTTAGAAAAAGTTTTCCCACGATCGCAGCCAATCAGTGAAGAGAATACTGCGCAATAATTTCATGGGCTTATTTGGACCAATCAGAATCACATAAAGTGATATATTCACATGTATAATATCAAAAATATAAAACTGCACACACTGTAGGCAAAGTGTACCGACTATGTGATAAATTAGGGTACTAATCGTCACCAATTGCTAAAAATACACGACTTGTTTAAAATATACTAGAAGTGTCCACAGTCCAGCTACAGTTATTTAAGGTTTCTTTAGTTTCTTATTTGTTACCCTGTCTGCATATAACTGGTAAATGTCTTGCCTCTCTTCGTAATTATTGTTATGTTAATGTATTTTATTTCAGTCAACAGCCAAAAAGAAGCAGACTTATATGAAGTTGCTAAGTTTCAAAGCACGCAAATGGAGGCCAATTGTATGATTCATGCATATAATATCGTTACCTATAACAGCGCGCCGTAGCTCATTTAATAGAAATTAACAGTTACGCCGTAACTCGTAAAAAGAAAGACGCTCTTTTCCATGCAACAACTGAGGAAAAAAAAAAACAGCGTCAGCTAGTCTTGTCCTTTAATCCATGATAGATACCTACCAAGCAGTTACGTTTAAAGCCCCAATGCCCCCGCTTATAATAAACTTCAGCATTCTATTAATCTAACAAACGTTTGGATATAAGGAAATGATTGTTATAAATGCTATTTGAAACCGTTTTTTGAACAATCAAGACGTTAGATTTAACGACGTTCAAATATTCAGTTTAGAAAGACGAAGTGCCACCTTCTAATTCAGTCAATTCCGTTCTTTCTCGCGATTGCTCCAAAGGTAGTGATGTGATACATTCAACTAATTCCGTTAGTGAATAATTTAATAACAAGAATAGTCGAACGTGGCCCACAATTTGATTAGAGAGGGAATGAAGAGAGGCAAGCCCGCTTTTTTTAAAGTGGGCCTGAGAAGAAAAAGCGTGCATTAGAAAAACAGTAAGACTAAGGTGAATATTGCTGATCAGCTGGGTAGCTGGAATATCTTGAAGGGCGAACCTGGGCTGAAGACAATAAGCGTGGCGTTGGCTCCTTATGAACGTCATCAAATCTTGTGTTCAAGCTTTTAACTGAAATCGGTGGACCCACATATATCGCCACTCATCAGCGGATTATTTCGTACACGTGGGAAATTGGCAGGGTTTCTCAGTTCAAGGAAGAAATTAAATGGGTCATAATGTGGTGAAACGTCCATGTAACGTTGTCCCTCTTGGTAAAGAAGGGTGGTTAATTAAATTTGGTCGTCGTTATCTAGAGGATGACCTCACTCGATATTATTGCCCGGTATGAGTGGATAGATGGAACATCAACAGAGAACTGAGCAAAACTATTGAGAAGAAATAATACAATACTAGCCCCCTTTAGACAAGAGAATAACAATTTAATCAATAATATGAACTAATAGTGTCAGCTTCAATTCAAACAAATTTACGTTTACAGAATTTCAATAGCAGTTTTCTATTATGGATTCATTTCATCATGATAACAAGTGGTGAAAAGAGTACAATGTGCATGCCTGATTTGCTTCACCTAGCTTCGCTTCCTGTCTTAGTCTCCGTGTATCACACGTCTTCCCACCATCAAGAATATACGTTTGATCTTCCTTGAACTTTCTATCCTAACCGCTGCATCTCTAATCCGGACTTTTTTTTCGTCAGATTTTGACAGCCTAGAATCTGAGAAATACGATGCATACAAACTTTCCTTTGTTAAATGACTGTTTGACATGGGGTCCCCATCAAGCGGTTATGGTCGGCAACTTTAATCTTTACTTTCCCAGGACAGCGTTGCGTTGTCCGGGTCACCTCTAAATGAGCCGTAGATGATGGCCTCTCAATTTTAACAACTGACATGGACAAAAAGGTCGAATTAAGCTTTCACAACACCTTGCTGATTTGACTGTAATACATTTTTAATGCACAATGTATTCAGTTTTAAAGTTCAATACTTATTCAAAATTCGACACATTACAGTCAATATTATCTGTTTTTAATGGATCCCAACGATGTTTTGGACTAATAGCTTCCAAGAGTCAGTGTGATTCAGATGATTGGGCATATACGACTTTTTGCACGTAACGGTGGCATTGGGGTTTTAAATAAATGAATGCTTCAGTCGCATAATTTGAAACTCGCTAAAATTCTGCTAGGCAGATATCATCTACCGAGGAAGAATGTCTGTGAATGTGTACCGGTAGACCACATTCGACACTGGGAACTTAAGAGCCAGCCTTTATGTACACGAACGGGTATCACGATAGCATCAGCTTGAGTGGTATTTGCTCCATGGTAGATGCGAAGGCATTTGTTCTGAGAGTTTTCATTGCGTGTTCATGAATTTGGTTTCAGTGAGCATCTCTATGAGGCAAAGTGAATCCTATACATTGGCCCAGTATTGGTAGAAGAACTTAAGTTAGTGATTAGATCTTGGTGATTATATTAATGTTGAGACTGTATGGTACACAGCCATTATACTTATTATGATGGAAAGTATATCTTATTTAAAACATTTCAAGCTGAAACATTCATTCGAATCTTTTCGGCCTGCTTAATCTGAGTCTTGTGATGCGGGATGCATGTGCCGGATATATGTTTCAGCTTATCAAGGAGAAGTAGTCCCTTTATTTCGCTTTGAGGAGAAAATTAATTTTTTCCTTTTAAAGAATCCCAGTACATTTTGAGGCCTTTTTGGAGATGCTGATATATAGGTTATAATCCAATTTTGTCGCATAGTTCTACTTCAAATTATAGGTGGTACTGCTCAAAATCACGAACTTCGTCCTACATGATGGTATACACGTACACCGGATTGTACTTTTAACGAATAATTGCATAATGGCACATATCGTCAGGCATTTGTAAGTCAACATGTACATTTATCTCCAGTTTACAAAATTATCTTGAGATATCAGTACTGTCAGCTGTTTAATTAGTCATACCGGCACTTGCCAAGATGAACAATCACTACCGCTGTCCCATTTAACACACCTCTCAGATATGGTGGAGAAGATCCGGATGTGCTCTACGAAATGTAGTATGAGGCCACTAAATTGAACAATGCGTTTTCCTTGCCATCCTTCCGGTGATAAGGCTCAAATTGAGGTCATTGGCTTTTTAAAGGAGTGCGGTTGATATAGGAGAAATATGAATTTAAAGATTCCACCATGCTTTATGCCTTTATCTGCGCTTTGATTGCCTTTTGTTAGCTTTTGCAACATATGCACCGTTTATATATTTTACCTCATGGTACATATTTACTTTTGGTCGCGGGTTTTATTTTCCTGATGATTTTGTCAAGGATGTATTTCCTACTTTTGCAGCATAGCTTAAGTTGTGAGCGAAATAGCAGGAAGTTATTGACGTACCATTAAGCTCCATAAACACACAACGCGAGAGACCAAGTATTCGGGAAAAGAGTCTCAGATTTTCGCTGCTCTGGGAGTAAATATCTTTACTTGAAGATGTTTAAATCTTTGCAGATTAGTTTCGAATATTATGGCCCAGTTACTTCTTTATATTTCGAGATTGTACCAGGAAACATGAGAAATTAAAGTTGCCGTGCTCATTAAATTTCTGCATACAGGAAATGTCTGAAAAGCGTTGATAGTGCGTCGTATACCCGTTTGATTCAGCACAAATATTACCAATATCGGAACAGAAAGTTAATATTACGTGCACAAGTTTGATTTACAGCCTTAATGGGAATATATTTTCCTCCGTACTAGAATTATTGTCGGAAAAACCAACTACAGTATTATTTATCACACGATAAGACTGAGACGATAATTCATAAATCTAGTTGAGACTTGTAATATTATACAACTGAATTATATGTCAAACGTGACCTCAGACAAGATAACAGTGCAGCGTTTGCGTCTGTCATCTGATCGATATACTCTTATACGTGTATTGATTTTATTTGAAATTGTATTACTTAAGGCGTTTCATTAATATGTGTTTGAAACTGTCTCTAGTCAAAATCATTTATTTCAGGTAGATCTTTAGATTTCTTTGTGATTCTAGAAATTACTTTCTCGCTTTCATTATTCAGGCAAATGTGTGTTGTTTTCTTTATACTTCTACTACTACTGCTGGTGCTACTACTACTACTACCACTACTACTACTACTACTACTACTTATTATTAGTATTATTATTATTATTAGTAGTAGTAGTAGTAGTAGCAGTAGTATCTTCTTTACGGATACTAGAATACAGGATATACCTGAAGCATGTCCATGCTGATAATAATATCCTTTGCTGCTTTGTCTTTGCTTTCTGTCGACAGCCAAATCGACTGCTGAAGCGCTTGATTTTCTCGCTGTGAACCACTTATTCGAACTGGAATTTGAAGTACTTAGTGTATCCTGTTATTATTTCTGCAAGTGATGTTTGTAGTACGACCTTTTTACACCGGTAATAGTAGTATAGAAGGATAGAATACGGACAATGGGAATTAGCATTACAGACCCACCCACCCCGGGATAGTATACGGACAAGATTTATACGGATAAAAAATCACCCTGGGATAGCATAGGGACAATGGGAATTTTGTATAGCGACTAGCACACCCTGGGACTGTATAGGGACAATGGGAATTTCGTATAGCGACAAGAGGAATGGCACAGATAGGGTGACGTCACGGTACTGGACAGTTGCAACAATGTAGCAAGGACCGTGACGTCATGCCACCTGCGTCATTTCTATATAAAGTTTGAATCATTCGCATTCGTATTTGTGTATAGCAAGTACCGTGACGTCATGCCACCTGTGTCATTTCTATATAAAGTTTGAATCATTCGCGTTATAATATTATACCCAAATTATACAACTGACTAAAAAACTTTTAGATAAGAGGATAATGTTTTTGTGAGTTAAAAGATAAATTATACAATCGAATAAATTTTTTAGGCAAGAAAGAATAAATCTTTTCGAGGCAGTGGAGTGGCCCTGAAAAGGACCGTTGTTTGTTATGTTAACACCATTCCGTTAACATAGAGGGCATCTCACTGATCGTTTTCTCTTTCTTGAAGTTCGTCTAACTTCTGTACCGTAGATGAAGACTCGCTTCAGACAGCCTTGTCCTTCCACATAGGTCCTTCATTTCCAAACGCTTGTCTAGGTGATCCTAACGATTCTCCATGGTGATCTCACATACATTGGTAATTCCGTACGGAACAGCATCGACGATACGAGGGTAGACGATTCAACGTTGGTCTACATCTTTGTGACGAGAACAGGTGAAGGGAATGAAGTGAACCGCGTTTATTTATAGTGGAAGAGCGGATCGGAACGGATTGAAATTGTTCACCAATCCCAACACGCGTTACAAAATTCACTCACTTCGCGAAGTGTCTCTTCCAATCCGAAGAGAGCTACCTGTGACTTCACATTCCCTATATAGGTGTGCTAACGTCTGTGCGCAGTGAACCGATGCGACATTGTTTTGTGAAACATGACTGAAACTAAGAAGATGATAAATTGGGGTGCACCGGCTTTGGAGACGAAAAGCGATGGCATAGCAGCGGCTACCAAAGTTAACACAGATGGACCAACGCTCCTCTAGAAAATTTAGAACCACAGCCTACACGTACACGGTGAAGTTTAAAGATTCAAGTCCGTCGTACCGTTGGAAAAAGCAGAAGGGTTCATCACCGATGTGTGGGATTCGTTGTTAACTACACTTAAAAGAGCAATGTGAAGCCAAAGAAGACGATCGCTTGATACTTTTCATTCATCACGACAGCTTGAAGTCCCCCGTTTGGATCGAGTTTAGCAGTCCAGCAGAACTGACACCTTCCAAAGTCATGGACAAGATTCAACACGTACAACAATCCAACGACAAGTTTCACATTACCGACGGAAAAGCGACACTGTTCATGACCCACGTGTCTCTTCCCCAAGGGACAGGACAACGCAAAAAAAAAGTGTTCTTGGTAGACAATCTTCGCAGCATCAAGTGCAGCATCGTTCAAATTAACAACCCTCAAGACAGGATGTGTTTAGCCCGTGCCATCGTGGTGGGACGAATGTATGCCGACAAGAACGACATGGCAGAATGGAAAAGAGCCTGGCAAACTATTCAAAAATCTAGCCGTGCCAAACAACGAAGAGAAGCAGAACTCCTGTTACAGCAAGCTGGTCTTTCCAAAGACACACCCTGTGGCATTCCTGAAATGCAAAAGTTGCTAGACGTCTTGGCTCCACGCTACACCTTGAAAGTGCACCTTCAAGAAGTGCGCGGACCTCTGTTGTTTCGAGGCAAAGATTTCAAAGACGGAAAATACATTCACGTCTATCATCACGATGAACATTTTGATGCCATAACCAGTATCACTGCATTCCTGTCATACGGTTATTACTGTGAGAAATGTGACTATGGCTATAACAATCGAGAGCAACATAAGCATTGCGGATCGAGATGCTCAGGATGTTTGGCCTCTAAACCCTGTCTGGACAGAGGACAAGAACGAGTGCATTGCTCTGCTTGTCAGCGCACTTTTGTCAGCCCTGCCTGTTACCAACAGCATCTGAAGACGCAGAAATGTGCTTGTCAACTCCTGAGATTATGCCCTACTTGTGGACAAGACATACGTACCAATAATGCCAAGGCGCACGTCTGTTCAGGAAAGAAGCAATGTCACCAAATCGTGGACTTGGAACACCAATGCTACATTAAAAAATACCGTTCCAAACACGAAGACGAAGAAGATAACCAGAAGAAAGGAAATGTCATCTTTTTCGATTTCGAATGCATGAAAGAAACTGGCATTCACATTGCTAATTTCTGCGTGGCTCACCGAGCGTGGGAAAAGTGCATCCAAGAGCCTATCTTTACTCATTGCCCTCACTGTAGCAAGATTCCTGGAGGACGTGAAAAAATCTTTCCGGGACCAAACACGCTGACCGATTTTGCCCAATGGATCTTAGACCCTATCGACGAGACGTGGAGCCAAGAAGACATCGAACGTTATGGAGATTGTCATCGCTATGCCACGGTGATGGCTCACAATTGTTCGGAATACGATGGACAATTTCTCCTCAGATACTATACGGGACAAAGTAACGAACGTCCTAAAGTCATTTTGAACGGAGCCAAAATCATTTCCATGCAAGTAGAACAAAAGCAGTTTAAAGATTCGATGAGTTACTTGACCATGCCTTTGAGTCGCATGCCTAAAACTTTTGGAATGACAGAAATAGCCAAAGGCTATTTTCCGTACTTTTTCAATACCGAAGCCAATCAATATATCGTTCTACCCCATTTGCCTGAGGCTTACTATTACAACCCCGACAACATGCGTACCGAACAACGAGAAGCTTTCTACGCATGGTACCAGACTCACGCCTTGGACCCCTTCGACTTTCAGGAAGAAATGTTAAAATATTGTCGTTCTGACGTGGGCATTTTACGGCGTTTCTGTGGAAAATTTCGAGAACTATTCATGGAACACGGTGGGATCGACCCTTTGAAAGAAGCCTGCACCATTGCCAAAGCGTGTTCCTTAGTGTACCGCCAACGATTCATGCCCAAAAACACCCTAACTGTCATCAGTCCTCAAACGACCAACTTTGTCAAACGTCAATACTCAGTCAAAGCCCTATGCTGGTTACATTACCTGTGCGACAAGGAAGACAAATGAATCCAACATGCTCGCAACGGAGGAGGCGAAAAAGCCATCGGAAGGTATTCCGTGGATGGTTGGGACTTAGAAAACCCCCAGACCGTGTAGGAGTTTAACGGCTGCTTATTTCACGGATACCCCATCTGTTACCCTCAACGCAACACTAAAAATCAGTTTTTACAACGAACTATGGAAGACTTGTACCAGACCACTCGTCAGCGGCGATTGAAGTTAGAAAAGCAAGGATACCAAGTGGTAGAAATGTGGGAATGCGAGTACGATCACCGTTTGAAAACCGATTCCGAGTTTAAGAGCATCGTGGAAAGTTACATGCTGGTGGACCCACTGAACCCAAGGGACAGTTTGTACGGAGCACGGACGAATGCCACCTGTTTCCTGTACCAAGCCGACGGAGAGAAACGAGAGGAAATCAAATACTTGGACGTGTGTTCTCTGTATCCGTACGTGTGCAACTACTGTCACTTTCCCTCAGGGCACCCGCAATTGCTGACGGAAAACATTGACCTGGACAACATTCACCAGTACGAAGGATTGATCAAATGTAAAGTTTTGCCTCCCACGGACTTGTTCCATCCCGTTTTACCTCACCATTGCCAAGGAAAACTGATGTTTCCCTTGTGCCGTACTTGTGCCGAAATGTGCAACCAAGACCGACCTTGTCAGCACACTCAGGAAGAACGCGCATCGACAGGAACGTGGGTCAGCGTGGAATTGTTCAAAGCTCTGGACTTGGGATACCAACTGTTAGAAGTGTACGAAATTTACCACTTTCCCAAGAGACGAGACTCAAAAAGGCATTTTTGCAGACTACGTGAATGCCTATTTGAAACTGAAACAAGAAGCCAGTGGCTATCCGTCCTGTTGCCACACTCCCGAAGACCAAAAAATTCAAAGACAAATACTGGGAGCAGGATGGGATCACTTTAGACCAGATCGAGAAAAACGAAGGAAGGCGATCGTTTGCCAAAGTGATGTTAAATTGCTTGTGGGGTAAAATGGCACAACGACCATGTTTACCCAAGACGGAGTATTTGACAGAACCTTCCCGTTACTTCCATATGATTCAAGACAAAACAAAATACATGAAATACGTGGACATCCTTCGTGAGGACTTGATCTTAGTCAATTACGTTGAAGAACTGGACTTTGTAGAAGCCGACGAAGTTAGGAAATGTCATCATTGCGGCTTACGTGACAGCCCATGCTCGCTTAAAAATGTACGAAGCTTTAGAACTGTTAGGAGATCGGGTGCTGTATTTTGACACGGACAGTTGCATCTACATCGATCGCCTGGGTCAACCTCACCCTGTCATTGAAGGAGACCGTTTAGGAGCCTGGACGGATGAGCATCCAGACAACAAGATTCTAAGTTTTGCAAGTGGCGGTCCCAAAAATTACGGCTATGAATACCGTAACCCTCAAGGAGAAGTACACACGGAGTGTAAAGTGAAAGGATTGACTCTCAATTATCGCACCAGTCGACTGATGAACGTTGGCGTCTTGAAAGAAGCCTTGCAGTCTGGACAGGATGGAAATTTTAAAGTGACCACAAACGAACCGCACAAGATTGTACGTTTACCCACACACCAAATCGTCAGCCGACCCTTGGAAAAAGTCTATCAAATCGTGTACCAGAAGCGAGTACGGCTTCCCAACCACTTCACATTACCGTACGGACACGCTGTATAAAAAATGGTTCCAAGACGATAGTTATCAACAAGAAGGATGACTTCGACACAGCAAGAATCGACTGAGAAACCCAGAGAACTTCAAGTTAAAACCAAACCATTTTCCTTTTTTCTTGCCTGACTATTGCAGTTGTGCCAGTCATTGAAAACGTTTCAAAAATGGCCCACGGATAGGGAAGGATTACCTACTGCGAATGTTTTAGCTCGAACAGGATTTATCTGCTTGGGACCTGAGACTGGATTGGGATACGAAGTACAGTGTTTCAGTTGTGGTCTGAAGTTGCGTATGGATCGATGTGTCTACAAAGATTCAGCTATTCTAGAACATATTCAATGGCCACCACATTGTCCTTACCTTTCTATGGTCTTTCCACCCATTACACTCTGGTTCAGGTATGACGGTACCTTAGAGAAGGTAGTACCGATGTCCAAGAAGAAAAAAAGGAAGACTTCCAAAACTGGTCATAAAAAAGGAACGATGTACAAACTCGAGACTTCATTTCGACTAGCATAAAAAGGGACAACGTCCAAGACCGATAGTTTATTGTCACTACCATTGCCAAGCGAGAAAGATGAATCCTTTCAAACAGCAAGTATTAAGCAAGAGCAAACTCGAGTGCGATGCTGTGCCTTGCGATGGCAGGGATGCCGTACGCTATGACCTTAGCTATTCAGTGCCACATCATGGGAACTTTGCTATAACTACTACCATACCTACCATGGAAAGTGATTCTGTGCGTGCCAAACCTGATAGATGCGAAAGCGATGCCACTCGTTATCGTATACCTTTTCACTTTACTAGTTTTCATGGTGGATGTCATCATTATGAAACCATGCGGCTACCACCCTACGGATGTTATGTAAAACTGAGAAAACTCCTGCATATGTCACCGTCCCCTCATCGAAATGAACCTGTGAAAGACGAATATTCGTTCCCTGTGCGTTTGCCTGAATAATGCGACTTTGAAAGTCGGATCCAAACCTTCCGAGGAAAATGGCCAAAATATCTGGTAGGACCTACCCCCGAAGAATTAGCAAGAGCTGAATTTATCTACTTGGGCGAAGGGGATAAAGTCAAGTGCTTCAGTTGCGGTGTGTCGCTTCACAAGTGGGAGAAGAAAGATTGCGCTTAACTGGGACATGCTCGATGGTCTCCAGATTGTCAATATCTACCTATCTTTAGTGGGACCTCGTCATTGAAGTGGACATACCATGTCGTTTAAGAAACCAGCTGCTTGGCTAGGAGGCAAACATTGGACAACCCCTAGATAAATATTTAAACCCCATGTAGAAAATAATATTCAAAGATTGCCAAACTAATTGCAAGAGAAGATCTACAAGGACATTTGGCACGGACATGCCAGAGCCAAATCTCAATTAGTGACTGTAGAACTTTTGTGTCGAGAAATTCACAAGAGGAAATTGACAAAAGTCAACAAACAAGTCCGATTTCTCTGGATCAAGGGTGCGTTCTTCCTACTATTTCGCTTTAGACCATCTAAATTTGAAGATTTTATTGACATTCTTGACCGTTTCCTGGAATGGCAGTGGTCAGAAATTACTCTCTAAGTTCATTACTTTCGCTCTAGGAGAAGTGTTTGACTGACATGGTTAAGGATACTTTACAAGAGAACATTCATGGTTTGCCTGTGGAATTGAGAGAACGCATTTACCGCGAGTTCGTCAAAATACAAGTCAAACACAAAGAACCATTGCATCCGTTACGTCACCGATGTTTGAACCACTGGTACCTAAATGCTATAAGAGGACTGATTCTAATGAAAGTGTTCCAGCGGTCAGACATTGATGAATCACTTGAAATTCATAAATTGTTGTATGCCACTCATTCAACTTACAAGGTGATCCTAATACACACCGAATTCCAAACGGGCGAGTTAGAGGATTACAACAAATCTTTACAAGAACAATTCTTTCTAATTCAAGAGGAAACTTCTGTGCGACGTGTGGTGTGTGACTAAACTTTTTTGGTACGGTACTAAAATAAAATCGAGGCTGTTCAAAAAGTACACATATTACCTTACACCAAAGAGGGTATGAAAACAGACTATTATGCCACGACCTTTATCATTCGTGATACAACAGATTCCGTGGAAGGAAATCAATAACACTATTCAAACGGTGGAGGATTACGATCGTCTATTACGAGAACTGTGTCCATTGAATTGGGGTCGACGTGTAGTGTGTGTCTTAGTGACCTGCTTTCTGGGATTTCGTTTACCAGCCGATTCCTTGTGGACTCTTTACGAACAGTACATACCACTCCAAACAGCATGAAAGTGGCCACTTTAAATGTACACGAGAGACTCATTCTGCTCAAAGCTTTACGCTTTCATCTTGATACTTCTCAACCTCTACGGGGAAACAAGATTCGTCAACTTTTAGGCACTGAAGATGTGTACGACGACATGTGTGTAGCTTGTGACTTGCACCCACACTAGAAAGATGTACGTGACTGGAAAAGTTGGGGGTTTGAGGCATGGACAAAAGAAGTTGCACACTATGCCAAAGATTTGTAATCCTAAAAAATTAAAACGTTCAGTGAAAAAAGTAACTTTTAAACCAGTGTTAGTGACAGTACCAGAAGAAGAAGTCGTGACCGAAGAAAACCACTTTCTTCAGGACAGGACCGTGATCGACATCCCCGAAAGGCCATTCCGGGAGGACTCTTGTGTGACTGTGCCAAGGAGTGTAGAGACTCTAAGAACATTACACACTACCCCTACGATTTCACCTCTTGATCACCACAAATGTTGTACAGAGACTTGATTATATTCCACTATGATCGTTTTGATGTGTATTTTATTCATGTCCTTAACCATTTGGCTTTTATGTATTTTTGTCTTTCGTGTTGTTCACAATTAAAGATGACAATAAACGTGTCCTGAAAAAAAGTTTAAAAACTCTTGTCTTGTCTGTCTTCGTGTTCAAAGTGACATTTATTACACTACTATGGCAACCTCTGCTGTCTCTACTCCCTCTTCCTCCACTGTCAAAGTCATTGACGAACACGTAAATCGGACTAGTTGGGAGGCCTTGTATCTTCGCCATCCCTTTAAACATCATTTGATTGATCGTCCACCTCAACGAATCATGTGATCTTACAAAGAGTGGCAATCGGCGTACAACCTTCTGCGAGAAAGTCAAGGCGATTCCATCGTCTTTGTGGAAGGCATTCCTGGCGAGGACGACGGGATCGTGTCCGATCCTAGTCAAACTCATTTGGATATCTTTGACGACATTTTAGGAGAAGACGAAGAAGAAATTAAAATCTGGTTTACGCGCAAAGGGCATCATCGTAATGCCAGTGTCATTTATTTTACCCAAAATTTGTTTCAACAAAGTAAAGTCTCAATGCTCATTACGTGGTATTGTTTAAAAGCTCTAGAGATAAATCGGAAATACAAGTCTTAGCCAAACAGTTAGGAACACCTTGGCTGACTCATGCGTACGACGATGCCACTCAAACCCCACACGCTTATTTACTCGTGGATTTAAAACCCACCACTCTCGATTATTTGCGATTTCGTACCCATCTGTTTCACCACTTCGTCGACTTAATCACAATCACCAAAAAAGTCTATAAAAACCACGTTCACTTGGGGTTTGTCTCACACAGCGTCAACATGACGTCCCTTCAGTCTCATCTTCCCATCAAATTGATTCATGCCTTGTACGGTATCAGTCGCGAAAAAAATCCACAAATACGTGCTCGTGTCTTACAAGCTAGTCTCAGAGAGGTCTTACGATGGTCTACGGTTACAGCACATCAATTACTGCAAGGCATCATTCAGATTCCACATCAAACCAAACGTTTTTTTGAGAGAAACAAAGTCGCCTTGACGCAGCTAGCCGATCCTCGCATTTACACTCAAACCAAAAAGCAAATCATTTTGAAACCTGGAGGTAGCGGTTCTCTAGGAGGTGTGATCATTCATTCCCTCTTAAATGGGATCCTAATGCTCCCAAAGTCGTCCCCAAGAAAAAAGCCACGCCCAAACGTACCCAGAAGAAAAAGAAAAAGAGCAAGGGTGTCAAGACCAGGTCACAGCCTCAGAAAAAGAAAAAGAAAAGCCCACAGAAAACAGCTTCTACTCGCAAGAGAGTGTCTCCAACAACTTCTCCTCCAGCAGTGACACCC
>JAECUM010049537.1:0-26477 GCA_016617855.1 Megalonaias nervosa
CTGAAAGAGATAGGAAATTACCAGAAAATGTAATTTAGCAGAATATTTCAAAGGCTTCATGTGGTACTTCGCATGTATGCTTTGGTTTAGAATGCTGAGAATCTCTTGATGACAATTTATTTTCAAGTTTATGAATGCTTGAAGAAGGGGAAATGTTCCACAATATCAGAACATCATCCAAGTCGTAAGTACTAATCTGTACGGCTATTTTAGACCAATATGTTCTAATTCAGGTGAATGCGTTACGTTTTTAAGGTGTTTTCAATAACTTCAGCCATATTTAATGTCAGATCAGCATCATTTAAATAAACCTGAAACACATTCATGCTGTGATACTATTAGAATCTAATTTTATCCTGTCAAACAGAAGTCATTTAAGCGTACATCTATCACTTGCTAACATCGGCAATTGTCGATGGAAGATCGGCATATTTTCATTATATTTCTATACTATCAAAAGGTAAAGTTCGAAGCTGTATAATTGTCAGTTATCATTTTAAGCAGAGACATAATAATAAACTGAATAATAAGATTATGTACTATACGTAGCTATTTTGTGGCTATTTTAAACGCTTTGCGAAGTGAAGTGTTACACTTGTTTTTAAAATCAGAACGCAATAACAGAGCGATGGATTTATGTGAATGTTGAACGTTTACTCTTTGAAATCTGAACCACGTGCGTAAATACAGGCTGAGAAATAATTATTTCATAAATAACTATATTTTTTAACTACAAATAACTATTTTATATTGTTTAAGTTGTATCTTAAGCTTTTCACAGCCTTTATATTCCATGTTTCTAGAATGTTGTCTGTTATTTTCAGTGAACAACAACTAAATGAATGAATGAACGAACGAATAAATAAATGGACGGATAAACAAACCGATGAATGAGTGAAAAAGAGATTAATACTAGGAGTAAACAATTGGATGACAACATAATGTTATTCACTGAAAACACGTTATAATTCAAAATCAGCGGTTTCCTATATAAACCGTATTTATGGCTACTCGTAGGTCTTTCAACTTGCGAAAAAATGTTAATCTCTACAATGTGATAAATACGGTAGGTAAAACTAAATATATTCCATTCACGAATTGCAAATCTTGTTTCTAAATCTTAAACGCCTACTTTTCAATAAGGCTACTGACCTGAAACTTCTATGTTCATCTCCGTTATCAAGCGACCTTAATAGTAAAGTGTTTCAAGCTGTTAATCAATCAGTAAATCGATATATCTCTGTGTCAGCTTATTTTGTTAGCTCTTGTCATAGGGGATATTGATATCCATAATCTGTTAAACTTTTAACGGTCCTCAATTGCTTCGCTAAAATGGAATGAAATACGTTATACAAATGAGTATCTACTGAGAGACACTAACCATATGTCGTATTGCGTTTTCGTTCTTTCTTCCTTTAGTTATTTTCTTTAATTATTTCTGATATAATTTCCAAAATCGTAAAAGCTACATACATTTAATTATCAGCGCTAACTTTTTCAGCTGTGGCAAACGATTAAACTCTATATACGGTTGTCTTGTTTACCTTTACCACGTGGCAACGGGAATAAGAAGATAACCCAAAAATCTTATCGAGATATTACTCCGTATCATACGATATAACATAATTTTCGATGGGTTGAATTACGCGCTTGCTTCTGTGACTATCTTATTGTTGTCTAACCGAAATTATCTTCTTACGATCAAATTTGATCACGTACTATAATGCCAATGGCCAATGGGTGATACGAGATAATCAAGACAAACACGGAAGAAATATTTTATAATTCAGGTAAATACAGGCACAGAAACAAAACTATCGAACTTACTGAATACAACGGACACGCGTGGTCGCCTTATCTAACACTTCCAGTTAAACATAACACCAGATTTTAGAACGGATGAAGTTCATTGTGTTATGCAGATGTTATCAATACGATAATGCCAATGGCCAATGGGTGATACGAGATAATCAAGACAATCATGGATGATACATTCAATAATTCAGGTAAATATAGGCACTGAAACAAAACTATCGAACTTACTGAATACAACGGACACGCGTGGTCGCCTTATCTAACACTTCCAGTTAAACATAACACCAGATTTTAGAACGGATGAAGTTCATTGTGTTATGCAGATGTTATCAATACGATAATGCCAATGGCCAATGGGTGATACGAGATAATCAAGACAATCATGGATGATACATTCAATAATTCAGGTAAATATAGGCACTGAAACAAAACTATCGAACTTACTGAATACAACGGACACGCGTGGTCGCCTTATCTAACACTTCCAGTTAAACATAACACCAGATTTTAGAACGGATGAAGTTCATTGTGTTATGCAGATGTTATCAATACGATAATGCCAATGGCCAATGGGTGATACGAGATAATCAAGACAATCATGGATGATACATTCAATAATTCAGGTAAATATAGGCACTGAAACAAAACTATCGAACTTACTGAATACAACGGATATGCGTGGTCGCCTTATCTAGCACTTCCAGTTAAACGTAAAATCAAATTTTAGAACGGTGACGTTTATAGCGCTATTGCAGATGTTATCGAAACGATTTCTATTTCAATGTGGTTATTCTATAGTGATATTCTCTCTGATAATGTTGATAAGTACCCATTACTTTCTACTGTTTGTTATTTGCACGATAAATTGCTGAAAGTAGTGGGGCCCCGAGTGGCCGAGTGGTCTAAAGCGCTCACCTTTACGGATCACTGCCATCTCACCTCTGTCTGTATGGGTTCGAGTCTCGGGTTCGGCCAGTGTAGGTATGTGAGAAAGCTTGCCAGTAGCTTCTCGTGGGTCGGTGATTCTTTCCGGGAATTTCCCGGGTTCTTCCACCACCATTTACACTGGCCGCCATGTATAGCCTATCTTGTGCTGAAAAATGGCGTCAAACCCTACAAGAACAACAACAACAAATGCTGAAAGTAGCACACATGTATTCTACGAATTGTTACGACATCAATGAAATTGTTAACAAATCGTTTACGGCCACGTGTATGGTATCACATTTAACTAAGTCTGACCGTAGACGCATACGAGCTTTTAACTGTTGTAATGTTTCATCTATAGCTCGATAACCATTCGTTGCAATAATCAGCAGGTGTACGTAACCCAATCATGAGGGCAACATCACGTGGCATTTCCAAATTATGTACACCTGACCATCATTGGGTGATCCGGAACAGGAAAGACTCTGTTGTTTATCACGTTGGTTCACATGGAATAGATTATATTTAATTGTGCCATATGTGGATGCTCAGTCGTTATACGATGTATATCGTGATTTTGACGACATTGATAATTCATTACCTAATCACCTTGATGAACAAGAAAATACAGTGAAGTTTATCACGGACATCGACGAAGCACCATCGGTCAACGACTTAGAAGCGTCGTTGAATAATCTTGCCATGTGCGACGACGTTATGCATGACAAGTGAAAAAAGCCTGAAAGGTCTATTTTTTTCTCGCTGACGCCATCAAAACACCGACGTGATCTAAGCAACAAAACTTTACGTTCACCTCACCTACCTAGGGATATCCACAATAACGCTAACATGTTAATGAGATTTAACGGAAATGACGCACCCGAACTTATTCACTTTCAGGATGACGTGGAATGCGTCAAAATTAAAACTCTCCACGACTGAGCTTCTCTGCGAACTAATATATTTTAAATTAGCAACACATGTCCGATATGGATGTAGATTTCTGTGGTAAATCAATCACGAATTGCACACCATCGTGATGGACAAAATGCCGAGTGCCATCAAAATCTTATCAGTGGGTTCTATACGATCAGAATATATTGTTTTCCCCAATTGTGATTGAAGCGCTACTAGGGCGTGTATTAAATATAGCAATTAGCATCTCTGCGTGTGTATTACAGTTGTCCAAATATACCAAATAAGCCGTTTGGGGTCTTCACGTTGGTGATTTTGGCAGAAAATGGCACAACTTGGAACGCTGTTGATTTGTTGATTTATCCCTAGACATGTACGACATAAAATCAAACTACGGAGAAATCCAGTAGAGAATAAAATCAATTACCAACGAGGAATCTAAATTTTTCATACGCGTTAATGAGCCCACGCTCATATCGGCCATCATAGAAATTGTCCCTGTTATTAGGTACTGGGGGAAACTGGGATTCATATCATTTCATATAGAAAAAAGGGTTGAAATTCTATACGCGCAAGGAAATTTATAAACTGAAAAATGTGTAGCATCAAAGGGAAAATGAACAGGGACAATATAGCCTCAATGGGAAATTTAACATTGGTGATGTCACAGTACTGGACACAAGGGGGAAAATGGCAGCAAGCGGCTGACCTCGTCGGGTGTGCACTCAGTAAAAGTATTTGATTTGACCTCAATACGCTCTACTGTAGATGGGTATGGAAAAGGCTATGTGAAATGTTTACTGGGGCAAAACAGACATTCTCAAACAAACGAACAAACAAACAAAAAAACACCAATCGTGGTAAGGAGTAAACTTGAGGCAATGGAATGGCCCTGAAAAGGGTCGTTGGGGTTCGTTAACCAAAGGGATTTAACGTACGGAGCATCGCCCTTGTCTTCTTCTCTTCTTTAAACTCCCTCTGTCGTACGGTATATCAAGAATCTCTTCAGGTAACCTTGCCTCTCCTCGTCAATCCTTCTTTTCCAAATAGTCATATCTGTGATCTTCGTGATAGCTCATGAGTATTTTACATACATGGGATAGTCTGGGTTGAACAGCATCCCCGAAATGAGGATAGACGAATCCAAGTCAGTCCACATCTTGTTATGAGAACAGGGGAAATCAATGAAGCAATCTACGGGTATTTATAGTCTAAGATGGGATCGAGACCAATTGACATCTTTCACCAATCCAAACGGGTGTTACAAAATTCGGGCACAACGCGGAGTCTCTTTTCCGATCAGAAGAGAGGTACGTGCGACGTCACATACACTATATAGGTGCACTAGCGTCTGTCCGCAGTGACTCGATGCGACATAGTTGGAGCATGGCTGAAACTAAGAAGACGATATATTGGGGTGCCCTTCCAGTGGAAACGAGGAGTAATAGCATAACAAAGCAACCACAGCGATACATCCAGAAGAGAATTATTTTATTTGGGATTTAGTCGAATTTCCTTCCTTTTCGCAAGAATTTGAATCGGTACCAACATTTCCCCTTCCTTACCTCAAGTAGAGGATTTTTATTCAGAGATAGATAGAAGAATTGGAAAAATTCTTACAATAGCAAAAGAATATAAGCATAACAAACCTTTGTTATTCAACAGCAACATCAAGAGTAGGAAAGAAGACAACGAGTGGAAGAATAAGACAAGAGAAAGTGCCAAGGAGAAAGGAAGGACGGTCAATGTCAAGCGGTATAGGTGCTACTAGACATTTTGGCAGAGTTAAGGTGTCTGAGGCAAACGTATCAGACTCCTTTAACTACACACATTATAAAAAGACCATCCCAAAGCAAGCGTTCCAATTTAATCATCACACCCTCTACGCTGACTACACCTGATATAGCAGCAGTAGTAGCAGCAGTGATCACTACCAAATCATCGACAGTAGCAGGTGAAGAAGTATGACTTGGCCGTGACAAATGTATGAGGCAGTTAAATCTCATTGCCTCCAGTTCATGAGCTTGACAAACAAACACCCTACTGTCCTTTCAGGGTCACATAACTCTCGTGCAAAGAGTGACTACTCAAAGTCTGCCATATTAAATACATCTTAAATCCCTTTTAATTCATGATCATTGAATGATGATTTAAGTCCTCAGTGCGTGTGTGTTGCTCCTTATTATAAAAATTAAGACCAATATAAACTTATCTGTGTTTTTACTGGTATATTCACTCCTTTTGTAAGTTACAATCAAATTTCACAACACATCAACAAATGTCCATTTGCTTCTTCCTTCACTCTCACTTATTCAATTTTATGAATGTTTTCGCTGACACGGGTTTGTCCTCTTCTGCTTCACTTTCTTCTCGTCTTCTGTCTTATCATTCTTATACGTTGTATTGGGTGATCTTTTTCTACCTCTCCGTCAAGTCCCGTATATCGTAGGTGTAAAACCGGATTATATAACGATTGTGTTTATTCTCTTATGGACCAGCACGGACATTTACATGATATCTCTAGATAGATTCTCATGAAAGATTATACATTTGTGATTGTGCAGAATCTTAAACTTGAAAATATATTGTATACAATGAATAAAGTATAATAAGTGAAACCCCATCAGCGTTGGCAAAATTAGCGACATCTTGTCAACACACTGCTATGCGTATCGTAGATGTAATTACAACACGTGTGTCAAACGGGACGGTCATGGTCTCCAAGAGGTACGTGAACGTTTAGCTAAATTAGCAGACTCCCTAGCGAGTCACCAATATTTTGGACCACAAAGTGGTCTGCCACTAATTAAATTCACAGTGGATACGCCCAGCGAGTCGGTACAATTATTAAGGATGCTGAAAAATAAAAGATACAGACACCACTCCAAGCTATGTAATGTTAAAATAAGTGATAGTGTAACTGACAACTTAGCGTAGGAAAGCGGGCTTATTCACAGTGGACTACATCGAGGCGGACCTTTTCGTAATGCAAGACGACCCCAGTAATTAAAAGGACATCCAATTTAATAACATCGTCAAAATCGAAGAAGTATCTGACGTCGCAGTCTATAGGGGCAAACCAGTGTTTGTAGATCGTAGTAAACGAAATTTTCAATATATTCATACACAACAAGAGTTCACAAAGAACTTTGATAGAATTGCAAATTCAAGATACACGTCGTTTTTGTCTATAAAGTAAAGTTTTTATCGGAGTCGTGGGTAAAATAGTCAGAGCCTAAAATGCCTTCTGGAATGTCATTGAAGGTAGTAGCAGTGGGCGTAATCTAATCTAAAGAGGTCGGTGACTTAGAATAACACCACGTTGTTGACAAATGTTGAACAACCAGAGACCGCTCGCAGAATCAAACATATGAGATGAGCTCAGCGATACAACCCCTGAATGAAGCTATAACTTTGATGTATCATCAGAATCCGGTTTGTGTACGTGATAACGCGATATTATATCGTTTTAGTTTGATTCGTATGTATTATCACTACAACGTGAATTTATCTTATACGCACTACAACTTGACTTTATCTTCTCCGTACGACGGCCTAGTCTGGGTCGTCGTACGTAGAGGATAAATTCTCGTCGTTGTTATGTAACTATACCAATGCAGACTGCTCTGGAAATAGCGATATGTGGCCGGGAGGAGGTTATGAGTGCTCTTCGCGCAATCGGCCCCGCAGATGATCATGTCAAGGCGATAGTTGAATATATGCGCAGGTTACCCTCAGGAGTTTTGGGACCCTAGGAGAACTATGACAAAGAGATAACAATTTACTTCCGTTTATTTTAGCGCCACTTAAAGGCTGGAGCTCTTGGTGGCCGCCTTGCTTCGCCTATATGGTCGAGTGGACTCTGACTGCATACATGTAATCAATAATACCTGTGGGTATACTGGGACGAATACAGACATGTTCACCCAGTGGGCCACCTCAAGGTGGTTTGGCCGCCGTAGACGTATACAAGCTTGCCACTAAAGAAGAAGTGCATGATTTAGTAAATCGTAATGTAGTCAATGTTGATATAACGAAGTCATTCATTTTCAAAATAAATAAGGCAATTGAAGACATTCAGGGTAAACAGTGTAAAACATTAGATTGGTTTTGTTAAATTCAAAACACAAAGCGCAGATATGTTTTTATTAACCAAAACCGGATCGATTAATGATTCTGACATTTCCATGGTTTTAATGACAAATTACGTTGTTTAAAAATCTGCAGAACGTGTAAATAATGGTTTCTTTACAGGAACGAATTCTGCTGAAAATCCCGACGTTAGATACTCACGCACGCGAGAACAAAAAGATATATTGACGATGATGATGTTACAGGTGTTGAAACAACGACTAACACGTTTAAATCTGATTATGAAAAACTCATACGAAAATGAAAGAGAGCTTGTATTTATATCACTGGAGACATATTGGATCAGTGGAAAGCAAAGCGGATATTAGTACAGTAAACTAAATATACCGACGATGTTGCGAAAACATATATGCTTAATTCCATCAAATGTATACATATATCCCTAGATATCAAAGGTGAGATGCAGACATGTTACATCGAGTTGTGAATACTGACAAAAGTGAATTAAATTATGCACCATCTACAATTGGTAAACCTTTTAACTGTATTTATTTCGTTGGTGCAAAAACAATTGCGTTATGGGAATCAATTACATACGTTGAGTGACTGAGAAACCTTTGGCGACAACGACGCTGGTGCAGTTTCCCGCGATGAATCAAAACCACAGGCCAACATTGACTAAGATGTTGCACCACTAGTCAATAAACAAATGCCTGAATGAAAAGATAACATAGAATTAGCAAGATGGAATCATCCTACGATTCCGATACCGACTTATGGTTAACTATGAATTACTGCGTTAGCAAAAGCCGAATCGACTTCTAGAACCATTAAAGAGACATTGACGACACGAACAAATTATTGCTACGTTGTCGACAACAATATCATCAATGATAATCCTACATTGATTACCTTTTCGAATAAATATGGACAACAACATTGCAAAATCCTGTTTCATATTTAATAAACAACACGAGCTTGACAGAATACAATATCGCATAATTCACCGCATGCGTTTAATATCGCAAAGTTTCAAGAGAATGTGGCGCAAACGATGAGGTAATAACAATAGATTTAAATATGTCAAAGAAGTTTAACTTGTATGAAATATTTGTTGTATTTCCTGTGAAAAATATAACTTGATGGAATTACACGTAAAATACCAATTCAAGGTCAGCCAGTGTCCTAATTTTACTTTTCCATGGCATTATTAATATAACAATTATTACTCCCTCAGAACCGGATAAACATAGATTTTATCCACCAAAATAATCGCGGCAGAAAAATCATGAAATTAGAATAACAACTTCGTAACGAAATAAATAAAGATTTTATACTCACAAACACATATAAACGTACGTGTAATATTATAAATATAGTATGTTCTATTTCTGCAACAGCAACAGTAGGACTTGACGATCCCGCAATTGCAACAACTGTGACCACTGTGGTGGCCAGCGTGGAAATGGCAGTCAAAGGAACTTTGATAGTAGCCGGTATTACAAGAGCTGCTGAAAAATTTATATTATCACGACTACATGCACGTATAAGAACCTTTATGAAAATACTTACAGCAGCGGAAAGTAGTATTAGTACAATTACAAAGCTTTGTTCAAAGACTGCAGAAAATCCGTCTGTCTCATTATGGTGGTATCAGATATGGATAATGTTATACGACAGTGAGATTAAATAAGCGCAAGAACATCCACCGATGCAAAACATTGAAACTTCACACTTGCATACATTTCTATTTTAATGTTTGATTAGGTCTATAAGGTTCAATCTCCGACGTTATAAATGTTGAATTATGTATCGGTTTCCCTGATCATCAGTACATACATTTTTTTAGGGTGGTATGTCTGAGTTGCTTTTTGGAGTATTATCATGTTGTTGCAGAATCGTTTCTGGTGCACGTTGTCGTAATGCTCGTGCACGTTGATTATTATTTTGACGTCGATAGTATTCTCAAAGATACAAACGTACATGTTCAAGTTGCGTCGCCAATGGAGGAAGCTTTCGTATTGAAATACATTTTATTTCTTCAACAAGCCATTGTAATTTCTTTGATATATCTATATTCGTACGATAATACATGACCTTTTGGAGCACGTCCTTGTTAATTATGTAAAATGTATCCGTGAAGCTATCAGATGTTCATTCGTGTTAAATGGTTTAATCAGATTCTATCGAGATTAAATCGACAATGCCCTTCTAGATGTCATTATCGTTCATGATTATTAATACATAATATTATCAGATCGTATTTTTATATATAAATTCCCGTAGAAATATTATCCAATAATTTTGTATATTTGTTAATATTGTTGTTATTATGTTTACACGACTGCGGTGTCAGATGCAATGTGTTTTGTTGTTTACTTGTTTTCCAGTTTGTGTAGATTGTTTAAGATTATTAGGTTCTCAAGACCGTTCAAGTTGATTATGATGATTATATCGTTTAGTTTGATTATTTTTCTTCGTGTTATTTAAGTTACCTAGGCCGTTCCTGTTGTCTTGAACGTTCATATTGTTCAGATTATTTAGGTTGTTCAAGTTGTTTAGTGTGTTCAAGTTGTTTATGTTCTTCAGGTCCATTAGATTGTTATAGCTTTTATACCATGTTTCGTCAATCATCGCCGCTTGAACATATTCATATTCATATTAATAGGTTTAGAATTACCAGTAAAATATTTTAATTTTTATATATTAATGTATCCCTATTATCATTACTATTGCTATGAATATTCTTATTACTATTATCAGTAATCTCTTCAGTAAGTTCCTAAATTTCCTAACGGTTTAATGTTGAACAAACCGAGGATTATTCAACTTGCAGTGAAAGTTCAAACAAGTGTTTGAACCAACAAGACATCCCTTGCAGTTTTAATAATCAGTTATTTAATCAGCAAAATAACAAACGGACGATCAATAAAATTGCGATTTTCTTCTTTCGTTATGTTTGAACGAAGTTGTATAAAACTGATATAGACCTTATAATTAAATTCCAATTCATCCTCCTCTTCATGTAGGCTGTTAATATGATTATTTCATTTAAAGTGTTGCATGATATTTAACGCGACGTTTTCTCCTTACGTTTCATAGTAGCATTAGCAGGCATTCTATCGAAGCGTTGTGAGATTAAAAAAAGTTTTATTTTTTTAAAATTGAGTCTCCTTCGGCTTGCACAGGTCTCAGCTCTAGAAATGCAACACAAATGAAATTTAGATTTTATTCTGGGATTACTGTCCATCATACCATCACACCAGTGGACAAGTCACAAATGAAAACTTGATGGTTTCCAAATTTTCTCTTTAAAAATACGAAGATCTGAGAATAAGGTTAGTAAAACCATTACAGTTCTATTATCACCTTCACATAAATTACGGCGTTTTAAAATATATCACTTTCTGTGCCTGTCATATTATTTTTAATATTGTATTATTTTCCTTTCCACCGCTTCCGTTTAGCAATTATTGTATGTCTTCAGACATTAGGTATAATGTGGACAATATATTTTGTATCAAATAAACGTACTCATATTCCAAGGATATCATGCATGTGATGGAGGTAACTAAGCATCAAACATTGAGATAGAGCATTTATACCAAATAGTTTTGCTCTGTTAAGTCTACCCTTTGCATGCACACTTGCGTAACGGAAAACATTTATACTGAGAATTTCCTCCTCTTAGTGTAACTGATGGTCAGTTAATCATTGACAATAATAAAGGTTGTGTCTTGTTCTTACGTGTTGCAGTAACATTACTTTCTTCACTAGTTATTGTAAGCCATGCTTCACTTACATGTTACAAGGTTCAGGAATATTGTCTCAATTTATGGGTCAAGGTCAAAACAATTTTCAAAAGGTTATGTTACACACTGCATTTCTACAAGATACCAACACATCATACTAAAAGTATAGGAAGAAATATTTGATGGAAGCATTGAACATTTGCAATATAATATCATGTACCGTTGTAGATATATACATATATGTCACTAGCATAAATCGATATAAGTGGTCACTGATGCATATATTTCAAGATGCATTTAACATTAATACTTCATGTTAGGTAAGGTTTATGCTTTAATGATATGCTTAAAATGAAAACAAGAGAAAAACTCGTTTGCATATTTTTAATACACTTACGATAAAGAGAAATACATTGTCAAATACCTTAAGTTTCAAGACGCATCATTCAATGCTTGTAGCAAGTTTAAGCTATGTTGAAATAGCACAGAGACATTACTTATTATCGATATAATGCTTGATCTGTTACGGCAAAATAATTGAAAATAACATTTATTAGAAACCTTAAAATACTAACACTGAGGACAGCGGTGAAATTATTGCCAAATTTTCTCACTTAATATAGAAATATTCACTGTAGAGATTTACTTGGAAAAATCATATATGAAAATGATACAAATCAGCATCTCAGCCCTCATTATCTTCTGTCTACTACCATATCACTGTACATAGGAGAAGCATTACTACAAGTAGGACCTCGATAGTAACCACAGGCAGATGAGCATTCAAGATTATGCTTGCGGCATGTGCACCTTGAGGTGCTACAATCGATCTTACAGTTACATCGTCTCCGACTGGCCACGGGAAAAAGATTTCCTTGGACTTCTTTCCATCCCCACATAGTGGGGTTTAATTTACCATTACCTTGAACTTGATAGTAGACACGAAGTTAGTGGTAGACGACTGAAGCAGATATAGGCGGCAGGGACCTCAACTGGACAAATGTTGAGATCTTCTTTACCCGCTCACAGAAATGCTTATGACGAAGCCCATGTATGGTAACAGTTTATTTACCACTGTAAACAAAATCCAAAGTTATTTTCTCCAGCCAAAATCATATAATAAGCAGCAGAGTTGAAGTTGAAGACCTTGACATACTCTTCAAGCTGCCTGATCTTATGAGTCCAACATATTTTCCAATTCGACGCAGTTGGGAGGTTGAATCGTAACCGATCATAACATGAACAAGAGAATATTTTGCAGGTTTCCATGCCTAAGGAAGTCTTGGTTCTTTTGAAGTTCCAGCTTCTGACTTTCCTTGAAGTTCGTTTGGATTACCAACTACTGTTTCGCTGCCGTTCGTGCTGGCATGACAAAAATGAACACAATTATGTCAGTGCCAGCAGCTGCAACTATTAAACATTTTTCAGTGGCTGCTGCAACTGTAAACAGCACAATAAGAACATGTGCTTTTGCAATTGCATGTATTATTTTATATACAGCTTTCTCAAGACATGCTCCCAGTATATATATATATATATATATATATATATATATATATATATATATATATATATATATATATATATATATATATATATATATATATATATATATATATATATATATATATATGAAACGTTGTTTGTTCTCTTTATTTGTCAAGAACACATTACTGTTTACACATTCTTGCTTCACAGTGAATCGATACGGTTGCAGTGCCTGTTGTTGCTGATCTTCTCATATGTGTGACACATTTCACTGACGCAGCCTCTTTGTAACCGTCAGACACCATTATACGTATTCCATATTTTCTTGTCAATTATTGCACATACAAATAGCATGAACTGAAATGTCTAGCCCTTATTCCAGGACAACCAATGCGGTAAAGCTCCCTCATCTAAGAAATTCAATGGAAGACTAATGGATGATATTGTATTTTGACTATAATAATAATAATAATAATGAGGACTTTGTATAGCGCCTAAACTTTAGAAGCTCTAAGCACTTACAACATTTGACAACACTTAAAAAAAACATATATAATGAAATGATTACAAAAATAAAAACAAACACCACGAAAGTAGAAACAGAAAATATGCTGTAAATATTTAAGGCAAGGATACATTACCAACATTACATTACTATCTTGTACTTCCATCCACAATGCATCAACAGGTACTACTTTGTTTGCCTGCTTCAACACGTCTGATATTTCAAAAACGGTGACAAGATAGCTGCAATGTTCATACTTATATAGTGTCTCCATGTCGTTATTTTCGTTTATGCCAAGTAATGCCAATTTCTGACAGCGAAGTTCAGGATCAACAGTAACTATGATCTTTCTACGTAAAGTGATTGCCCGTTGATTGTTCTTGAAGGAATATTTGTAGATGTCCTGGCCGTTCATAGATTCTAGTATATTCTGGCCAACGGGGGCTGCAGTGTAAACTTTGACCAATTAATGTGCCACCACGCCTGAACCTATAATGCGGAGAGACCGATCGTCGCAACGGGATGATCTTCTTGCCTTCAAGAATAGCTTTTTATATCTATGCAGTCTCACTCTAACTTTGCATTAAATGTTTCTTTGTGTTGGGCACTTGTTTTCAAGAATGATTCTGCAAATTTTTGCATGGCATAGCTGATTTTATGCAAGCTGGAATTTAATTGACCCAGACAAGCATCCCAAGTTCCGACATACCTCTACTTCTGGTAAGTCACCCAGTGATTTTAATGTTATGCATTAGCTCTTGATCAATTATATGGTTAATGGTAAGGTCTGTCCAGAATCCCTCAGTACGTCGTACAACATGGTGTCCTTTCATAAAGTGTCATTTCTTTTAGATAAATTATAACCGTTGTTGAATATAGAGATTGTTCTGTTGTAGCCCAATAAGGGAACATCTTCCTCATGGAAGGCAAATGGAGATTCCAAATGGCAGTTATTCCTCTTTTAAGAAAACTCTTGAGCGTGTCAGTCATGTCCATGAACTTTAATAGAATTTCCCTGCTTCATTTGATCTCTTCCATTGTAATATAATTTCTCTGCTGCATTTGATATATTCTTCTGTACTCTAAAACTTGCTTGACATAGCTAGGATTGTTTCTACATATTACTCATCTGCATAACTGCCTTCATGACACTTGCATATATATTCACTGACTTCAGGCATCAACGCGTTGATTTTCCTTTATCCAGATACAAACTCATAGTCATCTGTTGCCACAATGTCCTCATCAAAGGCTTCACAGTCTTCCTCTTTTGACACTTCTATAAACTTCCAAGGTGTTGGCAACTGGAGAGGTGACGCTAAAAGAAGAATATTAATGCAACATCCACAAGTATGTGACACCTTCTAGCTCTTACAATGATTTTCAAAATCATCAAGTCATCATGTATATAACTGCATTCCTGCCATATACCATTTCATGTATCGTTGGGAGACCAGAACCAGCCATCAGGTATCCAGTACCGCATAGAAAACTCATTTCAGTGTGAAGTCTATGAAATTCTCTCACGAGGGGTGCCATGCGGCTCGTTTATGATAGCATGAGCTTTCCACCACATCGGTTGGTCAAAAGTTATCACCTGTGTCACATTATTCTTTCAAGCTTGATTTGTTAATAAGATCAGAGTAAGATAGATAAATGACATATCACTTGGGTCAAAGTCATTTTTAAGAATGTAACTGATGCTTTACCAAATTATTATCTTGTTAAACCATTTGCATAAAGCCAGACAAACTGGGGCGTGCATCCCTTTACTATTTTGCTTAGCTTTATGCTGAAAACCAATGACAGGGTAAATCAGTACTGCGGTAGATAATAACGTATCCATTCTTTCAACTTTTTACAGGATTAAATGTTAAATAGGTTATGATAAAGTGATTTTAATAAAATGTTAAAGGCCATTATTATAAAAGGCTAAGTACCATACAAGTATGCCCTCAAAAATTGAAAATTTCTAATATTTCCACCAACTGTATTGTCATATACTTCATGTGTGATAATTTGGGGACCATACCAAAATTCATTGTGCAGAAATTATTTTTATTGCAATTGTTGAACTCCAAGAAATATGTTACTGGAATAATAGGTTTTCATTGATATTTGCGGAAAGTATTGGCCGTTAGTTGGGTTTTTCTAATGGTGATTCTCTCTTAAGTTGTTGAAATATTTATACTGATTTGCACGTGATTTGTTCAACACAAAATTTAGAATTTAAATCTAGCATTACCAACTATATATATATATATTATATATATATATATATATATATATATATATATATATATATATATATAGATATATATAGATAGATATAGATATATAACTGAGCAACTGCCACACATTTATGTAACTTGTCCCACGTTGATAAATTGAGTAAATGCAATTGCATTTATTTGGTAAATGTGGCGCAGATTTCCATTGGTCAAAATGTAACCAGATGATCAGGCACAGCTGAGTGTATTTCTGTATAAATTGTACGGAAAGCTAATTTATAAAATATTCTTTAAATAAAGCTACCTGCAACGTAACCAGTGTAAAACACTGAAACAAAACGAAATCCAGAGGATAGTATTGTTTGTTTTTTGGGGGGTGGGGGGAGGTTGGGGGGTTGTTTCTGAAAGTTAAAATTATATATTTGAGAGATTCACATAGCAATCTTATTTTCTGTAGACAAATCGATTCTTTGTTTGTCTATATTTCATATAAATCTGTAAAATAAATTTGCACTCACACTAGGCCAAAGTCTGTTTTGTAGCCTGTATGCTGCATGCAACTGTTATGTCCAAAATGGCAGAATTCTGACAATTTGGTTAAATTTACTCGATCAAAATAAATATCTGACATGGAGACACTGAACACATTGTCCCATCAATATATTATATGCCTTCTGAAATGGACGATATTTCACAATCTGAATTATCGGTCATTCCGAATGGACGAACTAAACATTAGTCGGCTACCAGTTGTGCAGCAGGATGACCATCAACAAAAATTATTCAAATCTTTCTTGTAGACCAATATATCAGAGCTGGAAAGCTCAAAATCTACCACAAAGAACATTGCGGTTACAACCCTTTAACGGTAGCTCGTTACAAGTGAAATTAAAACAATAGATTTAATGAATATAAGTATTGTGGGACTGTGTTATCTAAAGACTACCATTACAACACATGGACCTCTAGTACTACAGTATGAGGCGCTGACCGTGATAGCTAATATTGGAGGCTTGGGTGGGATATGGATCATGCCCCTCTCACATCGTAGCTGAAGGGTTCATGTCATATTTTATATGACTATTTTACCACCAATCAAGATAATCATTCAAAAATAGTGATAATTTAATCTGTAATGTGTTCATGTAGGTAGCCTACAGTGCCGGATTAAACCCTGTGGAGGTCCCTAGGCAGTCGAAATCTCGGGGGGCCCCCCTCGCGAATTATCTCCTAATACGTCAAGATCAAATCCATTCAATATTATTTTGATCCGTTGTCGCGGGGCCCCTAGACTGGTACCTACTCTGCCCATTTGGTAATCCGGCACTGGTAGCCTAACCTGTTAATGAAAACGAATATAGCTTTAATTAAATGAAAATCGGTTAGGTAAAAGTCTAAACAATAATGAATTGGCAGAATCACGTAGGATTCATCCATGAAAGTATCAGATCTTACTATCTTGTAATGTGCAACAAAGAAAAACGACCATTGTTTTCCATATTGCGCTTTGGCTCATAATACATGTGCCCATTTAGATGAAATATAAAGACCAATGCTTTGAAATGCTCACAGCACCGGTGACGGCTGACCTTTCAGTCATCAATTCTGATTTATTGATTAATAATCCATAATTCGGATACGCATATAAGGATATAGAAGGGGGTACCTTGTGTATTGATGTCGATGATCTTGTCGTTTCTTTATTGTCAAGTGGGACACGCATCTCAAATGCATGTAATACTGAGTATATATTTACTTTGCATACGAAAGTTCACCTGTCCTATTTATTTTTCAGGTCGCGGGAAATCACCTACTTCTTCCATTACGTGATACGTATACAAGCACTAAATAATACTTACTATCTAATGTGCCCGTTGCGTTGAAAAAGTAGGTGGGACGGGGAATCAACAAAAACATTAATTCACATTAATGTCTTTGGCAAGGATATAACAAGTATGACGCATTCTTGCACATTGAACCCAAAATCTAGCTTACCATTTTAAATCAGTTTTGGAAGAAATGCAAGAGTTTCCAGTAATGTACATGAATGTGAATTGGACTGAATTGAGTCATGTATGATCAAGGCGATAAAAATAGCAACAAGGCATCTGATTGAATTTAAAATACAGTCTGATTAAATTCGGATCTCTACTGTGATGCGTGAAGGTCTGACAGAGACCGCTTAGGGGACATGTTCTGGTGACCTCTGTTATTACCCTAAGAGCTCATTTAATCAACCAATCAGATGGATTCTTATACCTTCGCGTTTGGGAGACTGAGAAGTACCGCTGAAGAGCATCAATGTGTGTCGAATGATTTGATACACTTTTTAATTTCTGACAGCTTCATTCATATTGGCTAATTAAAAGTCACCAGAACATGACCCCATAGAAGTCGCTGTCAAAATGTCATGCAGGACAGTAGAGATCTATTTTTAGCTAGATTGAATTCAAATACATACTAAAAGTGTCCGAAGACATAATTTTATCAGCAGGTAACAACGTCACATGGAGGCATTTCCTTTTTACAAATAACTTTCATCTGCCTGTGACTTTTCTCCGTACTTATTTTAATTGTGTACAATGGAAAACATTTAATTTAGAAACCAAAGGATCTCGGCTATTGATCGTATGTTTACCCTAAACTGAAAACAATAAGTTTATATTACTTTTTAATAAGTCGAGTGTTATGCTCTGCCTGTCTGCCAACATCCCATAGCACCAATTTTTACTATATATATATATATATATATATATATATATATATACTATATATATATATATATATATATATATATATATATATATATATATATATATATATATATATATATCTGGCGTGGGGTGCTTTGTCTATTCTTTCTTTTCAATTCATTTTATAAAGATGTAATCTATGAGTAACTTGTCAGCTACATTATAGCTGGACACAATATTAAGTCTTCTAAGAATACAATATCGAAAGTTTAGAGCGACGCAGCTACCACAAGAAACTTGAGTTCACATCCGTACATACCTTGAAAAGAATAGTGCGGTGTACGAATTCACCGTGTTGCTATAAATATAAATGTTAACGTCAAATACCTACAAGGCATAGCGTGCACCGTGTAACTAATTTCGGTCAATGAAACAACGTTAGAGTGTAATGTGATGCTTACGTGGTCTGTGTTACCTACTTTGTGAACTCTGTTGCTCTGCTCATATCAATGTGTACAAATAACTCACTGAGATAACATGTATTTACCGGATTTAGTAGATAAAATAAATAAAGACTTCTCTTATAGTCTATACGTTGTCTAATTTGCCTCGATTAGTGAAATAACAGCTATATTGCCAATTTTGTATTGTTCGGTCTCATAAAAACTGTAAATAAAAGTCTTCATTCAATAATATCCTCCATTCATTGTCGTAATTTGCATCATGTATTTTCATTCCTGGTTTCAGTAAAATTATAATGTCGTTTTTATGAAACGATATGATCCTTTGTTATTCTCTTGTTTGTTCACATTCGTGTGTAATTTTATATATTTCCACAATTCTCCTATTTGCAACCTTTTATTATATTCATGTGATTGTCGCTCGTTCATTTCTTCATTATTATATTCATTGTTTTCTTATGTACATTCTTTTACTTACCATCTTACATGCACCTACTTTTGTCTGTTCGTCGATTGTATTGTGCATTACTTTCAGTTATAAGACTGATTGAAAAAGAGAATTAAATAAATTGGATTGTTAATGACAATGTCAGTAATAATTATTTAGACGAAAACAAAGTCGTTAGAAAAAGCTTAAGGCGTATAATTATATTACAACTGATACATACGTCGTTGAGGAATTCTGAAAGATTATTTGATTTTTTTCCGAGCTGACAAGTATGCGAGAAACTTTAATGCATTAACCTTTCCAGACACTAAAAAGACTGATATAAAAAATTTGGCATGAAATGGTAGATCAGTCAACAACATATATATATATATATATATATATATATATATATATATATATATATATATATATATATATATATATATATACCTACATATATATATATATATACTCTAATATATATATATATATATATATATATATATATATATATATATATATATATATGCAGAAGATTATCTTTTTACATTATCTACACTTTACTATTTTTAGATATTTTAGCCAAAAACTTAATATTGAGCTTCAGTGCAGGGACGTTTTGTATGTATTATTGCACGATATAAAATATTTCTGAACAATTCCTCCAAACAATTACATCTTTTTCCACTTATAGGGAGACTACATTGTAACCACCCTTTCGGTTGTATAATTGAGTGACTTTCTATTAAGCTGTAAGGTAATTTTTCCCCTGGAACATCGTCTTCCGTTAACTCTCCATACTGAAACGTAGCTGCCATGTTACACAGTGCCCGTAGGGTTCAACACAGTACCCACATCCTCTATTTTAGGCATGTGTCATATCAGTCTAATTCGTAACCTTGGCCTAATACGACCGGACTATAACTAGCAAAGTAATCGTGCGCAAAGGTGAGTAATACCTATCAGCCGATTATTCCCTGTAGATATATAGACGACTTGTCATAGAACTGACGTGAAGGGGTTTTCCCCACTTTAATCTCAAGTCACTTATTCTCTCGCGCAATACACATTTTAGAACACGCTTCAGTTTACATTTGATATGGGAATGACTGCAAAAGGAAAACTTCTTTATTGAGTACAATAGTGAGATAAGTGGTAAACATTTCAACAAAAAGTTCTTTTTTATTTTCGAAAGTCACAAAGTGGTCTCATTAAGAATAACAGGTAAAGAAACAAACATAAATACGAATTTCACCATGGAGTGTATCAAAGTATTCAAGGACGCTGTAAGAGAAAAACGTAATAGCATTTCAGGAGACAATGTCAAACCAGAAGACTCTACGGGAAAAAGATGGAGAGGTGCCGCCATTTTCATGGTGGTTGTTGACGTTATCCTTTTGGTCAGCATACTGGCTGTGACGATCACGTGGCGAATTGAGAGAGGTCGGGAACCTATCGACATAAACCGAGAGTCAGAAATGTGCCTTCCATGTAAGGATGTCTACCATCATTATGATGACGTGCGAGACAATAGCAAGGGATTCAAAACAATAACGGATGGAGACAAAGACACGTGCTGTGGTCCTGCAAGCAAACATCTTGATCAGCTCGTTGCTTTGGTATGTAACACGCTACGTACGTCAAGGTTCCCCTGGCGTCACTAACTTGTTTCATTGTCTGAAAATATTTAAAACTGTTCAAGGCGATTATACATAACGACGATGTTGCTGATGATGTCAAGATGATAATGATGATAATGATGATGAAAAGTAGTTTGATTATTAATCAAAGTAGATAAAATAGTAGAAGTATTAGCAGTATTATTAGTAGTAGTAGTAGTAGTTGCAGCAGCAGCTACTGTTGTAGTTATCACTGGGGTTGTTTTAATGTTACCGTTACTGATGATGTGGTCGTCGCGATCATGTAGCAATATCGTCCGAGAGGGGTGATAGGAAATTATGCAATATGTGTATGTATGTATGTATGTATGTATGTATGTATGTATCTATGTATGTATGTATGTATGTATGTATGTATGTATGTATGTATGTATGTATGTTGTATGTATTTATATATGTATATATGTATGTGTGTATGTGTGCGTGCGTGCGTGCTTGCGTGCTCGCATGTATGTCTGTATGCATATGACTTAACTTCAGATCAGCGAAATATCAGATAAAGCCGATTAAATATCTGGTTCTAAAAATAACCTTCAAGCCCCATTGCCGGCGTTTATTATTAATTTCACCTTTCTAATCTGACTAAAATTTGGAAGCAAAGAAATGATTTGTTACAAAAATCTATCTGACATTAACCGTTCTTTGAAATAGTCAAGATGTTAGGTTTAAATGACGTTCACATAATCAGTTAGAACTAAGAGGTTCCACTGCTTAATTCAGCGAACGAAGTCACTCCCAATTCCGTTCTTTTTCCGGAGTATTGATGTGATTCATTCGACAAATTCAGATAATGACTAATATGATAACAACATTCGCAACTGGCGGACAAATTGATTCGAAGGGAAATGAAAAGAGGCAGGACCACTTTTTTATTTGAGATGAAAAAAGCGTGCATTAGATCACAGTAATACTCCGGCGAATATTGGTTATCGCGCCGGGGGGAGGAGGGGGCTCCGGAATGCTTTGAAAGGTCGAACTTGGACTGAAGACATTCCGACATAGCTTCTTAGGTTTACAGCGGTCACGTCATCGAAACATGTGTTCCAGATTTCGACTAAAATCGGTTCACCCACGGATGTCGCGGATCAACGTCGGTTTAATTCGCATACATGCGAGAAATGGCCAGGGTTCTCAGTTCGAGGGAGAAATTACATGGCTCATATTGTGATGAAATGTCAATATTATCGGTTTTTAATGAAACCCAATGATGTTTAGGACCAGTAACTTTCAATATTTAGTATTATTCAGATGATTTGGCATATACAATTTTTGCACTTAAAGGCTTTAAAGGTGTTTTAATATCTTGAGAATAATAACCTGTTCCATATAAAAGAAAACAGATGCATACTTCTAGAAAATAAAAGGAAAATAGATTAGAATTATTTTATGCAGTGATGATTTTATGTGGCACAAGAAGAAATTGGTATACAAGGGAACAACATAAAATGTAGACGCATTTGTAGTAAAAGAGCCAGTTCAAGTAGTAGTAGTAGTAGTGCTATTACTTCTATTACTGTTACTACTACTACTCATACTACTACTACTTATTATTATTATTATTATCATTATTATTAGTAGTAGTAGTAGTAGTAGTAGCAGTAGTTGTTGTTGTTGTACTAATAGTGTAGTAAGATTAGTAGTAGATTTAGTAGAGGAAGCAGCACTAAAGTACTAGAGTCGGAGCTAGAATTAACTTAGGAGAAGAATCAATAAAAGTAGAGTAGCAATTGTAGAAATATAAGGTGAAGAAAGTGTAATACAATAGATAGGTATGTTAGTGAAAAAATATTAGTGAAGTACGATCGCTTTTGTGGCAATGGCACGGGTGATTTGAATCGTATAACCGGGTAATACATTCATGATCAAGATAATTTAATACAAACATGCCAAAGTAATGATTTTATAGCGGATAAAGCTATATCTGTGTGTTCGCTATACATGTTATGTCGGTGGTGGTAGTGGTGGTGTTAGTTCATGATGACGACGACAACGACGACGAAGTAGACAGATAATTATTTTATGTAGTCCCGTATTCTTGTAACATTCTGATCAAGAAACTGTAGTTGAAACTCAAAGTTAAAAACTTTGTCATTCGATAGCTATCATGAAAATTAAGTCAGAATCATATAACGTTTACGACTTTACCTTCTTCTCTTTCATCGGCATGCAAATCTCAACGACGTATCTGTACTCTAAGTATAATATCTTATAATGAGGTTTTAGATCGAGCTCGAGTTTGATACTCAAAGGTTTAGGAAATTGGCATTTTTTTTTCTTTGTGCCATTTATGAATATTAACCTTTCGCTTTGTCTAAACATGAACAAATATTTACTGTCAAACAAAGTTTCTTAACATGACACTTGAGAATATTTAAGGAATAGAATGATTGTTTTCAGACGTAGTTTAAAACAAAAACAATATTCAGAGTTAATTTCGCGCGCTTTTGGACATATATTTTAGGAAATGTACAGAGGGAAATGGTTTTTATTTGTGACGTTTGATTATGTCGTAAATAATTAGATATTTACCTATGTTATTGTTTCATTGTAATGTGGATATATGGTAAATTATTTTGTCCCTGTCTTCTTTTCAGTACACAGAGAAGGTTCACCAGAAAGAAAGAACGCTCAGTAAGTTTCTTATATGTTTCTTATTACTGCTTGTCCGGTAAATGGAGAAATACGAAGAAAATACTTACGCACCTTTGTATATAAAAGTCCAACTTTAGAAACATTTAGGTCCTTTACACACAATGATACTAGTAAAATTCTGATGACTAATTTAGCATTGTTTACCACAAAAGCCTTCAAGATTAGAGAAACCGTTTTATCAACGGCTCCTGCTAATAAGACTTCAGACCAATATCACGAATCTTGCTCCTCACAAATTTAGGGCTACCCTTAAATCCGTTTGTTTGATTACTGTGCAATAATTATTACTTTCATATATATTACTTCTTAAAATACGATGTTCTTTTGCTACGCACTGTAACTTCTTTTTGTACCGCATGATGTATTGATATGTACCATTGGCTAATGGCCTATATTTCAAATAAACACTATCTAAATTAATATTATTTCAGAAGTGCAAATTACCAAACCTTATAATTGTAATGAAGGCACTCAATCAATGAAACCTTCCGCTCATTTGGTCGGCGTTACAAAATCTGTCCCAGGTAAGAGGATATAAATAGCTACAGGTACCATACATAATATGTGTCATATTTTATACACTTAATATTGTAAATACACTGTATCCTGTCTACTCCTAACTTTATCTACTTCATTTCAAGAAAAGTTTTTGACGTTTGTCTTCAGATTAATATTCTGATATACTCTTATGCTTTCTTAGGTTGATTTTTTAAACATGTAAGCTAGGAAATCGCAACATAAAGATGTGACATGAGTTACTGAAATCTGTCGCTTGCACTCATAATTTTAAAATTTAATATTATTCATTTAGTCTAGCCTTATATTTGATCTCCAAAATAAATCTTTACATTAGTTAGACCCCCCCCCCGCCGACAAAGAAATAATTAACCAAACAATCATGTTACATCAGAATTAGAATAGCTGGAAATATTAACGGTAAAAAGAGCATTCAGCCCGTAAAATATCCGCGAATACAATTTAATTGTTCCTCACGTTACAACTATTTGGCTGCCCAAAGGACTGCTCGAATCCGAATTGTATTCATCCGTAATCACTGACTTATCGTTGGTTGCCAAAACGAAACATAATTTTTGAACTTGTTCAATCTTACAGATATGCATCACCACCACACACTAAAATGGAATGAAACGTGCCATTTGTCCAACATTAATGGAGTCGTGTATAACAACGGCAAGCTGTATGTGAAGACTTCGGGATTCTACTACATTTACTCTCAAATCATCTATCAGGACCATGGGGATTCGTCTTCACACACTGAAAACAAGATTGTTCTTCATCATTCAATGCATAAGGAGTATAATGGAGAAGACATCACACGAAAAAGGTTGCTGGAAAGTACACAGTCCCGATGTCAGATTGTTGGAAACCGAGGCAACAAGACTAGTTACATAGGGGCAGTTTTCTACCTGAAGGAAAATGAACATATCCATGTCAAGGTTTCGCACCCTCATAAAATTCTTCTTTCACAGCATGCAAATTATTTTGGAATGTATTTGACGTAAATAATCGTCTCAGAGACGATTAATTGAATCCTACATCAATTATATGATCCGCAAAGTGTCAAAGGACGTTCTCTGTGTGGGAAGTATCAATGAATTCAGTTAGCCACTTTGTTTACAACAAACAAGGTTATCTCCAACATTCCAGAGAGACAGAGAGACAGAGACAGAGACAGACCGAGACAGAGACAAACAGACAGACAGACACATGTGTTTCGCACATATTTCCCTCGAAATTTCAATAAAGTATGATCTTTTCACTACAGTATAGTTTTTTTTATTACTGTTTAATATTCACACTAACTGATTTCTTAGAGGCAGCAATATCAGTGTGGGCACTGTCATCAACATGTACATTTGCGGATACAGTCAAACTGGCTTTAACGACCAACTACATGTTAAGACCATCTGCTTGCATAGATCAAGTTTAGAAGTCCATAAGACTATCTGCTTACATAGATCAAGTTTAGAATTTCCTAATTTTACCTGTATATAAATATCACTTTTAGATGAATGTCTTACCACTCGGTCATGTTCTATGTTTCAGTCTTTGAAGTAACAACGTTCTACTTTTTAACTGTCGGTAAAGTTTTGTCACAATAAACACATTAAAACAAGATCTTTTACTCAAATTAATGCAACAATGACAATTAGAAAATGGTATCAAACAAGGAAGATGTGTGTTGATAGCGATCGTCTAATTTGTGTAAGTAAAGGTTTGAACTACCTGGAAACTTCCAAATTCCTTCCAAAAAATTCCCCATAACGCATGACACTTAGTCAATCTGCACAAAGTACTGAAGTAAAACAATGAAAACTCAGTTTAATATATACACGTAGGAAGTTTGCGTACACTCCTCTTCTCTGTAATCTGATAAATCACCTATCGTTAACAGGTACGTCACTTATATTAAATGTATGAGAGACCTGAATGAAAAGTTTTAATTGAGAAAGAGAAGTAAACCCTGAAGAAGACTGTGGTGGATGATTGTCGCAATGATGATTATGAAATTATCATTGTTATTTGCATTGTTTTGATTGTCATCATTATCGTCAGCATTCTCGTCTTCTTTTTATATTTTTCCTTATCGCCGTTGTCATGATATTCTGATAAACTATTATCACTAAAACATGCCACACCATCACTACAATCTATGACCGGTTTAGCTTTATTGTTTCATCATACTGAATTCAAGTTATTGTTTTACGTCATTAAATATAAATTAAAAAAAAGCTGTACAACTTAAAATGCATATAGTTTTCTAAACTGTTTTGGTTAAATAACATTACTTTTTTATGTTTTAAATTTAATTATAA
>JAECUM010049538.1:0-13962 GCA_016617855.1 Megalonaias nervosa
GCCGATGCACGTGCCGCTGTTGCCAAGACAGTTTCCGGGATCGCGCAAGCGCAAGAGCTTGTTGCACGGACAGAGGCGGACGCAGCCGAGGCCGAGGTCGAGGCGAAGAAGGCACGTGCCGACACCAAGGCCGCTTTGAAAGCAGCCGAAGAAGCCCGAATTGCTGCCGAGGAAAAACGAAAAGCGGAGGAAATAGCACAAAAGAAAGCAGAAGAGAAAGCGAGACAAATAGCCGCGGAGGATAGAAAGAAGAAAGAAGATGAGGAGAAACGAATCGCAGAGGCAGCCAGAGCAAAAGGAATATCATTGGCAGACGAAAGAAAACGTTTTGCAGAGGAAAAAGCTTGGACAGAGAAGGAACGTAAAAATCCCAAGAACTGGCCCAGATACATGTATGTATTGAGTCCCGAGAAAATTGGCGTTTTTAGGATACACTCTAGAATTATTGATATTATTTTATCAAAATTTAGTTAAATGTTAATCATCTTTACTGGATATTTATGCCGTTCTTTCCATTTTTTTTTTCAGGAAGAAAAAGGGATCATAGGTTCAGTTTACCTCGGATTAATTTGTGTTCCATTTATCTTAATCTATTTCCTATTTTTACAATTATATCAACATCCATGAACTGCGGTTTGAAGGGTTTTTAGTTTATATTTGCTCATATTCCATTGGAGTATTGAATATGATATTGCTATCAATCTGAGTTAAATTGCAATTACTGTGAGAAATATTTTTTCGTCCAAGGATGATGTATATGCATGTAAAGTGAGATACTAATATTTTACTTCATTTGTTGTGTATTGCAACCCGAATATAATAGGGATTTTCTTATAGTCATTTGTCAGTATTTGAAAATAGATTTTTTGTAGGATTTATTTTGGTCGATCGAAGTCCTTGTCATAATATATCACTGTCTACTAAACAAATGATAACAGTAACGTCTATTGAAGATGTCCTGAAAACATTTTGTTTTTACGATCATTCCTAAGGGAAATGGTAAATACAGGCCAAACAGGTTATCTAGTACCTAACATTGTAAATCTACAATGTTTGGATAAAATGTTTGTTTCGTTTCTTGTTCAGGGTTGAAGAGTTCTTTGTAAACAATGGACTTTATATTTTATTTCTCATTGTCAACAGGTCACAAGGATACTAAGTTTTAAAGGCCTAAAACAAAGGCCTTGTTAAACAGAGTCCACTTTACAATCTACCAATATATCCATAATGAACCAATAAAGAAACATTTATTTTGTACAGCACAGTATTAATGTTTAACATTTTTTGATTTCAAAACAAAGGCAATACCTTGTTTTTCTTACTGACGTGATCTTTGCAAACAAGTTACACTTGTTTGCTTTCTCTTGGTAGTTATATATATATATATATATATATAAGTATATATATATAAGTATATATATATATATGTATATATGGTGTTATATATATATAAGTATATAAGTATATATATAAGGCACCTCTATCAGTCTGGCTTTATAGATTATTGAAAATTCAGTGTACATTCTATTCTAGAAAAAAAGTATATAACCAGTATTCTAGGATGACGTAAAAAAGTAGAATATCGAAAACTCGATATGCTGTAGACCAAAATATTTGATTCGAGTTTTCGGTTGTTTCGAGCAATTTAGTGGTGGTAGAAAAGAAATTGTTTTATTTAAAACTTAGGCCGATAATTAGCCCACAAACTTCATTGTCATCATGATCACCAAAATACCAATGCTGATTTGGGGGCAGATTAATAGAACTGACCAAGCCTTACCGAGTCATTCGAAAGGGTGGGTGGGGGGATTGGAATGATTGTTAATTTGGTTGAACTCTTAATTTTCAAATAAATGTTAACAAATGTGATAGTTTTGATTTAACAGCTTTATGATATGGTTTACTGTCATGGGTCCATACAGGTCTGCCCCAGTTCAGCTAAAGTTAATTCCGCTGTTCTCCATGTAAGGTATGATGCATCGCGGCTGTGCCATCACTGTATGAAGCTCAACAGAGCATAAATCCATCCGTGATCCATGTCTTTGCGAGCCATAAAGAGCAGATTTGCAAGCTGTTAAAGCCCTATATCAAGAGAGATCATGGTCCACTACTTTTGCCCTTGGCCTGTATTCTTGTGCAGCAAATGAGTGATTATATGCCGACTTGTGTGGTAAGTAGCTCGTCGCCTACCAGTGAGTGGTGTGTAAACCATATTGGGATGAAGGATGTTGCTAACCATGTTGGGATGAGGGATGTTGCTATGGGCAGAGTCACGAACTCCCCTACACTCAGTCAGATACTTGAGATAGGGCAGAGTGGATGTTTAGGACTGGCGACAATCACTGAAAGAACGAAGACGAACGGCGCAAACTACACAAATAATATAACATTTATTAACATATAACATTAATATTGCACGCATTCACACTAGCACTACCTCTCGTGATGATAATGAAACTAGTGACGAAATAATAATAATAATAAATTCTAATTTCAGTCCTATTATTCAGCTCTCGTTTCTATTGTTCAGTTCTGTTAATCCAATGTAATTGGAACTCACCAAAGTCCAATTTTCCCACAAATATATTGATCCTTATATCACACAACAGATTTGCGCCATGAATTTTGCACAGTTTATCATCCACAAGTCGCTGTAATATATGTATTCTACACGAATTTTCATCTATATGTGGCCACAATTAATTACTATTTTGTTCCATAATTCAACATAATACTTTTACTTTCCGTGCTCATATTTTAAACTTTCATCTATACTGGCCAGAACAATCGGCGAAGTTTGTATTGTGTATTCACTGGCTCGCCCCCTCCTCTCTCTCTCTCTCTCTCTCTCTCTCTCTCGCTTTTCCTCACAGCACGGGTATCTTGTAGGAACACGTGTTTTTCCTTAAGCTCCAAATATCAGTATTACTCAGTGAGCACAGTTCTTGTCCACTCTTGGCAACTCTAACCAGGGTTTGTCCCATAAGCCAGGCATCATCTGGGAGGCAGGCTTCTGATGGTGCCTGTACATGTTTTTTCAGTCTTGAACGAGGCATAGACAAGTCTTGGTGGCTCGGCTGCTGGCTTCGGGCATTTGACGAGTGCAATAACTGTGCTCTGGCATTGATACTTCATCTTCAGTCTGACATCCCTAGTAGATCGTCATGGCACTAGCATGCATGATACGTTTTTCATCAGGGATGTCTTCTGTAAAGTCATCATTGCAACTGCAAAGAAGACATGTTTTTCTTGAATGAATCCAGGGGTAACGTAAACGCAAGCATTGATCAACATTCTCTGGAGTACGGTTGCGGCAGCAGTCTGTCGTATTCAACTGACATCCCAAACCTAAGCAAGATGTCGATGATATTTTTGGCTTCGAATGGATGGACGAGTGACATCTCCAAATGCTCTGTGTTATGGCATTTCACGTTTTGATCTCACAATATGTGATGTTATGCTGCCGGGACAGGAAAATCATTAATGTGCTTTATGCTAGTCCATGGAATGCTTGCTCATTTGTGACGACTTTTTGTTAATGGATGGCGTTGTGTTTGGTCCCTGACGGACCCACAGAGAGAAGTTGCACAGCCCTTTGGTAAATGTTTCTCTTTAACATCCGTGAGCCACCATTTTGTAGCTTTACTGATTGTTTTTCACAGCATAGAGGCCGCATTGTACAGAAATCTTTATGTCCACATTGCTCTCTTCCAACAGTTGAATAGCAGCATCTCTTGTGTTCTTGAGGGTTACACTTTCGACTTGATTCACATGGTTTTGATTGTGGAATTTTACATCAGTCATTTCAGTTTGTATGAAATTTGTCAGTTTTCTGCGACTGCATTCGTGGTTCACGACAGTTTGGCAGCTAGGATGTCTATATACGCCTCCTAAATCACACACATGCTAACTACATTTCCATCAAGCAACGTGCCCTGAATCCGACAGAAGAATTCAACCTCTACTATCAGCATTTAGCTTAAATAGCGATGGGTTCATTTCACTGCGATGGACATTTTTTGTCACGTGCAGTGACCAGTACCGCTTGTAGAATCTGATGTAATTGCATGTGCATCATCTGGAGGGCTTGTGCAGAACTTGACTATACAGTTTTTCGCTGCCACTTTTCTCGATGGCTCCTATGAGTGAAATACTAGCGTTTTCTGTAGCAATCATTCTTTTATGAGGTCCCATTTTCACCGATGAAGTACAGATTCTTGCTGTAAGGGGCTGACTTAAAGTGAATGAAAGTGCCAATACCGGATGAGTGACTGGAAGACGTTTCTTGTCTGCTACTATTGGAAGCCATTTGCATGTCATACCGTTCTATGGCTCTCCTGCACATCCGCTATGGACTGTGTCTTGATAGAACTTCCTGTGCTATGTGGCTGATACAGTACCTTGATTCAAGATCATGGCAAGTGACATCACAAAGATTGTTATGGTTATCTCAGGGTAGTCTTTATCATCATGCTGAACACGCTGTTTGATGATGTTCAGTACTTTCTCACGAGCACCAGGTATTAGTTTCCTCGCCAATACCTCGCCTGTCTCCATTTGGTAGATGATACACAGTGAGTAGTTGGTATCATTTGTCGTTTTTGCAGCTGGCCCTTGAAGTTGAGCTGCTGTCTCTATAATCGTGAAATATAAATTTCCTACGGGACTTTATTTCACGGAACATGTTACCTGTCTATAAATTGCACCCTTGTACTACAATTCTCTTTAAAACTTTATATATGATTTGTTTTAAAGCAAAGAATTTATACAGACCTTTACAATAAATATGTGGCGACTTCAAACGTAACCTACAAGATCAGCATTCAGAAGAAAACTCGCATCATTAAAACAATTAAAATCCTCTCCGGAAAATGTCACGATATTAATTGATTACTTAAATAAACTTCTCACTATTGAGTTTCTGGATTTAGTTGATATTAATTTGCTTTGTCTTACTTCTCTGCTAATTTAGATACAGTATCGAGGGCAGTGGAGACTTTGACAATGGCATAGGGTGTGTCATCCGGGTAATAGAGGGAAGTATGAAGAAAGATTATGTCGAATGCACGCGCATTAATCAGCTGACCGGGGTCCTGGAGCTGCTGGACAATGAAGAGTTGATTAGTAACATCATAGAGATCAAGCAAAGTAGCCCTAACAAAAAAATTAAGGTAGACACTTTCAACGAAAATTATTGTTTAATTGAGAACACCATTTTTGATTAATTTGAAAATGTGTGAGTGTGTGATTTAGATTTTTAACGTAGCTTTAACAGTTTTTCAGTCATATCGCTACGATGTCTGCAGTGTGGCAGTTTAGAGTGATGTCTAGCACTGGGGCATCATGCCGCAGACATGTGGCATGATGTCCCACCCAGTCACATTATTCTGACACCAGGCCGACCAGTCCTAACACTAACCTCTTAATGCTGAGCGCCAAGCGAGGCAGCTGTTAGTTCCATTTTTAAAGTCTTTGGTATGACTCGGCCGGGGTTCGAACCCGCGACCTCCCGCATCCAAGGTGGACGCTCTAACCAATAGGCCACCGGGGCGGTTAAATTTTGAAAATCAAATTGTTCAGTTCCCGCCTACTTAATATTTCGTTTATCACCATTTTAAATGTTTCATTTACATCTGCAGCCTATCGTGTCAGAAGGCTCCAATAACTCATTTTCCATGGAATCTATTCAATACGTTTCTCACTTTGACTCTGATATTTATAAAAACGAACAAACTAAATGGATAATAACAAATAATGTCTTCAGATGGTTAAATTAATTGTTAGGCATCCTTTACATCAGCGTGTTCATTTACATACATGTTGAACTATGAAATCGTATTTTGAATAACTTCACATCACAGTATTTCCTGTGCTTCTGCGTGAGTGCTTTCTTGTAACATGTTGTCAGTCATCAGGGCCGTAGAGAGTGATCACACCCAGGCCTCTCCTAGTTCTTGTTCAAACAAAATTTTTCTTTTATAAAATTAAAAAGTGTTGTTCAGACAGGGTCCCCTTACGGGCCCTGGCCCCGGTGATTTATCCCGGCCCCCCCCCCCTTGTCGGCCTTGTCTGTCATGGAGATATTTCTTCATAGTTATATATATATCAGGTTAAATGCATATCTATGATTTTTAGGTTCCGTCCACACCGCCATCAGTGTAATTTGTTGAAAGTTTGCATAGCGTTAGATATTTACCCAAGTCCATAATATTTTAAACGTACAAGAAAGTTATGTTCATTATATTAACCTCTGCTGAGGCATATCCGGTGTCACATATCTCTTTCGTCTGTTCATTTCATGTACATTAATTTACGTCTATATGTCCAATTGTCTTCTTATCATCTGTATTTGTTATTTTCCTTTCATTTGTCTCACCTGCAAATTTCACATTCCTTTTTTGGTATCCATATTGCGATATGTTTTGCGATATTTCCATTGTTTTTGCATAATACGATTTATTGTGATCTTTTGGAAGCCTACTTCATATATTTTAATTTTTCATTTCATATTAAAATATATAAATTTCTCCCCTCTCTTTCTCTCTCTCTGTCTCTCTGGTCAGTTTGAAGAACCCATGTCCATTGCCATCCCCTGTTGTCTGAACCGAGTGCCGTTTGGACGTGAAGCTGTTATCAAGACCTTCAGTTCGGGAACCTGGAAAGAACTTTCTGCAAACGATGTCCTCTTTGAGGATATCAAAGTAAGTTTACTAAGACTGATTCTAGGATCCTGAAGGAGATCAGAGGACTAATTCTTGTTAAGGTAAAATCTAAGAATTCAGTGTAATATTCATACATATCACTGTAAGTGTCGTACTATTTATGTACAGGGGCATCCACATAATTTTTTCGGGAGGTGGGGGTTGTGGGGGTGCCAACATGTAGTGGTCAGCTATTAAGTTTTACGGATGTAGGCCAAACAATGTTTAGAGGTGAAATCCTTATAATATTAACTTACAAATTATATATATATAGGCAGTTAGTTATTAGTTGGGTTGTTAAGGTTGTTGTTGTTGTTATATATATATATATATATATATATATATATATATATATGACAAATTTTAATCACTAAGTTCCAATGTGTGTGCCCCTCCCCTAATTTTTTGTACAAATTTCTATTAAGCTGTACATGATTGTTCTTTTATAACTTAATATTTTATATTTGTCTGAAGATCGAGAACATTATTACAGCATGGATAATGTGAGAGAGGTCAAGTAAATAACAGTCCTTGGGGTCATGTATTTACTGCTAAGTGCTGCATATAAATAGCCATACAGGACGCACCGAGTTTATTGATTATTCGCCACCCACGCAAGAGTAGTTGCCACCTATTTGCACCCTATGACTCTATACAATATCAAGGCGTTACAGGTTAAGTCAGGCCCAAGTTACACTGTGTTTTTGGTGATAGTCTTCGATTGATTTCAAACTATGGAGTTACTACCTACTGCATGTCCTTGGGATCATTCTCGTTAAAACTGTAACTTAATCCTCGTCCATAGGATGACCGTATCCGTGGTACATGGATTAAGTCTATGACTGTACGAGAATAGGGATTATAAACTATTTTACAAGGTAATCCATAAATTAGCAAGGTAGCTGCAACTTGTGCCTGTGGCGCTGAGTATGATTTTCCTCTGGTGAGTGTAGTACCAGTGAACTACGTTCAACTACACTCAACTGCTCTCATCACCAGCACAAGTGCAACATAGTCAGTCCACTTTGTGTATACTAAGCAATCGTCACAGAACCTTTTAGGAAAATTGCAGTCACATTCTACGTGCAGATAAAAAATATCAAAATACTTAAAATGTATGGATTAGATTTTAATTTGTACTGACAGAGCAAAGATGCAATATCATGCATCCTACCAAAATAGGTGAATTGATAATTCAGTGATATGTTATTTACTTTTGCTTACAGTTCTTCGGGCTACTTAGTACAAAATTAAATGTTGTGAATATATGGATTTGTTTGCAACAACATAAGAGCTCATGAAATACAGTTTATATCCTTTAAAGTTTTGCTTGAACTTCAATTTGGATTTATGACAATGATCTTGATGATACAAATGGCAAGATTGTTTTATTTTGTTAATTTCTTATAACCTTATCTTACAAATTATATGTCTAACAAACTTTAATCACCAAGTTCACGCTGAAGTAAAATATATGAAAACTGTAACTGGACTACTCTGTCTAGCAGACACAGTACATTGATTTTTGAAGAACTGACTGCGAAAACTTATTTTCCGTTTAATATTCTTCTGATATTTTATAACTATCTTTACCTAAACACGACAGTATGAAAATCTCTAACTTTCGTAAAGCAAGGATTTCTTTTTCAGACATAGTAGTATTTATGACCAACTAATTGATGATGCATAAATCATACATTCGTTTCAATTTACGCGTGGAGCTACTGTGCTGGAGGATGGGGGTTGGGGGAGGCAAAATTAGTTTCGGTTACGCTGTCTGATTCTATTGTGGATTTTTCATGACTTTTCATTAGTTATAGGGATCAGTAAAGTGTAATTGCTTATATATATTGTTAGTATCATGATGACTTACGTAGACTGTCAAATAGGTTAATTACATAGTAAAAGTACTTCTGTCTGAAGTAAACGCCTTCTTGGATGGCTTTCCTTCATGTAATACCTGCTTATTAGTATCATTTTGCGAATACACATTTCGGTTTATGTTCTATGAATACGTAAGGTGGCACTTCTCAAACCTACGATGTGCGGATATTTATAGACCTGAGACAGACATACCATATATCTTACATTACATGTCCAATTAAGTTATGTTTTAATGTCTCACGACTTTAGTATATTTGCATTTCTCAGAATATACTGTTATAGCTACAAGATGGTAAGCAGCTACAGAGTATGGAGTAAAGCCAGCAAATATTATAGATATTGCTTTTCCTCTAATCATCAAAATATTCTTATGGTTTTAACCCTTTAACATTCAGGCAAATAATCCATTTGTTTACAGGAAACAAAGTTGATTGAGACTCGAACTAAGTCATTCGGCCTGTTCGCAGTGGTTTTGAGGAACAAGAGAGACACGTTAATATTCAACAGGAACGGAAACAAAGTGTCGGCATCCTCAGATTCCAGGATCTCCTTCATGTGTAAACCAGGGACTTTCAAAGTCAATACCATTTTTCATCTTGAGGTAGCCCGCTCTATACTTTCACACAGTGTTATTATTTATGACAAACATATTGTTTTTTTCCAGTTATCAGAGAGAATTTTAATTCCTATGAAAGTATTTTAAATGAAACGATAATGTAACCCTTAAAGGAAACCGTTCGATTGTTTGTTGTTGCTTTTTTCCCCTTTCCTTCAGTTCAAACCAATTATATCGTTTATGAAGATAGAGAAAAGTGTATTAGCTAAGAAAACAGGTTCGGCTAAAGATCATTAAAATGTACCCCCTTGCCCCAACAGCCTCAACCTTGAAAAGCCGTCATTTACGAACTATAACAGAAAGATACGATCTTGAAAATCATGGGATTTTGCGAAGAATGCCATCTTAAAAATTTACAATTGTATTTTATTTTGCTATAAATGCTGGAGTTCTACATCAAGATTGTAAAATTCACGAAAATTAAATTACTGTCAAAGTTAACCAGTTTAATATATATAAGTTAAAAACTTTTGTACATCGAAATGATTGTGAATATTTGACGTCTTAAACAAAGGACTACAACAACTCTTGTTAGTTTCTGCGCCCACCTTTGAATTTCAAAGTGGAAAATTTTAGACTGTAGGTACATATCTTTACTTCAGAGAGAAATTCCTTACATGTTCGTCACGTAGTTACAGGTAATTAAATATAACTAAACCATTCAACTTTAACAAAATCGATTTCTGCAGGCAGCAGTTGTGTATTTACCATTTCTGTTTGAATAAGATAACCGTTTAAGCTTGCTATCAGCTGGTTGACTCGGATTCAAACTTTAAAACATGGAATTATGGTAATGTGTAAATCTCACTGACCTTCTGCATTCAAGAAGAAAGTAAAATGTAAATGTGTAATTGGATTCATTTTTCTATTAAGCATTAAAAATTTAGCAATTCGTTATTTGGTTAATTTTAATTTAATTTTTTCCCCTCTATATTCTGGATTGTTCTGAACTGTTGTGTTTATTTTGTCTTGTCCAACAACTATATGCTTCAGACATAGTTGAATGTATACCACACACACACAGACACACAGACACACACACAGACACACAGACACACACACACGTTACCAATAGAACAGCATATATTACTGAGATTAATTAATAAAAAGTTATTAGACACGCTGACTTTATTTTCAATATTTTGCTTAGCAGTGACACACACACACACACACACACACACACACACACACACACACACACACGCACGCACGCACGCACACACACACACATATATTTTCTAAGAGTATTTACTACACATCCTGAAATATTTTTGAATACAGATTATGGTCCGATGAGGTGCTCAGTCGTACTTATACCTCATATTTCGAGGGTTAAATTGTAGGGTTCTGATCTGATAAAAAGGTCGTGAATTGTAATGCGCCCAATTGTTTGCGCATGATCACGACGCTGTCAGGAGTGATTTGGCTGGTTCACTTTCTTTCGAAAATAGAGACCATTTCGTGCAAGAGCAATTATTTTCAGAAAATTTTGCATTAAGCGATGGTGATTTGGGAAAATATTTTTTGTCTCGTGGACAGTGAACAAAAGCTGGCTAATCTTGCGTAACACACGCTAAATTTACTTCTAATGAAGAAACCCTAACTAAGTTATGAGACAAATACATGAACATGTCAGGAAATTATACTTAATGAAAATATATATGAGGGAGTGTCTGTGTATTTATGCGAGTGGGTGGGTGGGTAAGATGCATCACAAATTTTAAGTTACAATTGTTTTTGTTCTTCTTCCCATCAGTATCTATCAGTTGATATGGCAGCCATTAGTGATCTGAAGCACCGCAGACCGAAGGAGTGTGAGTGTGTTACATCCTCCAGCCCTATTGTCCGTTTCTCCATTACCAACAAAGTCTGCAAAAAACCTATACTGGTTACCTTGCCTCTCCCCCCTGCGGCCGCGCGACCCAAAAGACCCAGCACGACCGGCACCCCACGGGGAGGTGATCCGAAAGATATAGAGAAGCTCCCCGTTTCTGAACGACCCCTGACAAGTTTTGCACCGACAAAAGAAGGTCACCACTTTTTCTTATTTTCAAGTGATTGCCAGTATAAGTAATTAATAATTATGCAAATGTACAAACCGGGAATTAAAATGGACAGTGTGTTGTGTCTAGTGTAATTTTGTTATACTCATTCATCGATTATACGCAATTATAAATCAGTACTTAAATTTGAAATGGCGGCAATTAAATGAACAAGTAATAGTGCCCCCAACTTAAAATGTCCCACTTTTTGGAGCCTGTCTCTGTCTCTGTCTCTCTCCCGCTCTCTCTGCGGAACTTCACATAGATTTAGTTTCGTAGAAATTAACCAGCAGATTTTCAGCCTGGTCTTAACGAACTGTATACTTTTCCGGTATACACAACTGAGAAACTGTATTTCCCAGCGTTAAGGCAGAAATATCATTGACATAAGTTTTGGTGTCGCAGGAAAAGAGTGCCCTTTCTTTATTAAAAAAAAAATGCAGCATTATTACATGTCATGAAAATACAGTAAATATTCACTGTGTTCGGCTTTCATTAATTTATGATATTACTTCAAGTACATATATTCGACTTAAAGATATAATTGAACAGGTAACAGAGTCACAAATGATACAGTATTTATCTTAATAAATTTGTGTTAGATGTGTAATTTGAAGATATCTTGTACATATGTAGTCGATTTCTATCTTTCTTTAGACGAGCCGGAGGAGTGTTTCTATTTACTCCAACATGATGCTTCCAATGGTTGGACCAAAGCAAAAACACAGGATGTGACATTCATCAAAAATAAAGACATCGTCATGTTCGAAATGGAGGAACCGTTTGAAAGGTAGCCTCGGCTGAATATGCAACTATATTTAATGAACATTTGGGAGAATTATCTGGCAATTGCTCTATGTTTTGTCAACAGAATAAATTTTATATTGTGCATTTTAATGATAACTTGCTTTATTATAATTTCCTTATTGTAATTTTCTTACACAATTTTTGAATTGTAATTTCTTTAGTGTAATTTTCTTGTACAGTGAAACTCCTCAAAAGCGAAACCTCGGTATATCGCAATCCCCTCAGGACCGAACTCTTCTGTAGTCCCGAATTTATTTAATTCCATTTTTCCCTCCTAATTCGAACCCCTACATTTTCTTCCAAAGAATTCAGTACACCTCCACCCCAAGTAAACTAAAATACATGGTCGGTCCTTAAGAATGTCTGCAATCAATTACCGATATCGACACCGTGGGGCAAAATCTATCCTAGGTATAATAATACTTAGTTAATTAGTACGAGAGAGAGAGAGAGAGAGAGAGAGAGAGAGAGAGAGAGAGAGAGAGAGAGAGAGAGAGAGCTTTGGGTATTTTTATTACAGAATACCAATAGTACAAAACTGTTGGGTATATTTATTACAAGATGCCAGTGGCACAGAGAGAAGGACCATACTGTCATTCTTGGCCAAGTGGCATACATATACTGCAATCTATATGGTTTTGTTTAAAAACATATAACAAGATTTAAAAACTACCATATAAAAATGTTTTATATTTGTCTGAACATATCCTGTTTTCTTCTAAAGTTTGCTTTGCTTATTTGCTCTTTGGCTGGGGACTGATACAATCTGCTGCATTTTCATTGTTTGTACTGTCTTTATTTAAACCAACTTTCACTTTGGAATCTCAAGGGTTTCTTTTATGTATTCAACCAATATAAAAACAGAAGCTCATCAAAAGAAGTAAATCACAATTTTCCAGCAAGATTAGTAATAACTGCAGAACTGTATTTGGCAACGGACGCATTCGGCAGGAATGTAAAGCGTTTCGACTTCAACCGTCGATCCCTCGGTACATAGATTGTTATAGTCAATCTTAGTTATAATTGGAACTGTAAGTCTATTTCTCCCTGTCTCTGTCTCTGTCTCTCTTTCTGTCTCTGTCTTAGTCTCAGTCTCACTTAATCTCTGTGTATATATATATATATATATATATATATATATATATATATATATATATATATATATATATATATATATATATATATATATATATATATATATATATATATATATATATATATATATTACCACATGTGTTTTCATGTGAATAAGGTTCCTTGTTCTTCGACTGAAGCAAGGTGCACGTGAAACGACATCTGAGAAGATTGCAGGTTTCTTAGAAACGTCACTTCTTCAGCGAAACGTGCAAGTCTTCCTCCGTCAACGTCATGATGATCCAAATACCGTGGTAGTATCATGCGCAACGTCCAGCCGAGTGGAGGCCGCGCTTCAAGCATTTGCTAAAGATGGGTTTGTCGAGGGACCACCCCCTTCAAAGGATCTGATTCTCAAAGAAGGTCAAATTATGGAGATCGGCTTTAGAGGAAATATCCACTGCTCTTCCGACAACAAAGAGCTAAAATTTGTTTTTAATAGTCATATGGTCTCAAAATGTGCGTTTGAAGTGCAGGAAAATGACAAGTTTGCACAGAGGAGCTTCGACAGTTATCGGGGATTCGCCAAGATAACAACAAAATCTTTGGTTCCAAGACCGTCGCAGATTCAGCCCAAACCAGGTGAGAAGGTGGAAATGGTTGAAGCGGAGATTTTACTGGCTGAACTCTTGATCAGCATACCTAAGGTAGGATAATGGTTCTATACCTCAAAGCTAACATGCTTAGCACACTTCGAATCTTATATATATATATATATATATATATATATATATATATATATATATATATATATATATATATATATATATATATATAT
>JAECUM010049539.1:0-31577 GCA_016617855.1 Megalonaias nervosa
TTGTTAATCCTGATGCTACTGTGTACACGACATTGACGATCTGATTGTGAGGAATTTTAATCAGATTAGTTTTTTTAATAATATTAGGTATTCAACTAACAATATCATTGAGTTTCATGTTAACGTCGGCTAGTTTTATGTCAACGGTTGGTGGATCACCAAAAAAAATCTTTAATGGGTTTGTTTATGTTTCTACGAAAATTTAAAAAAGTTTGTTCGTGATTAGTAAAAGTGCCATTGAGTATGGTCATTTCGGTATTGATTGTTTTTAGCGAAGTTGTCGTAGGAATGTTGCTATCGTCTACATATTTCTTCGTTGCAGCGTCAAAATCTTATTCTGGTGTTCTAAGATTATTAATGCCATTATTATTCATGTTGAGAAATGCACGCATTATATCACCGTTGACTAACACGTACTTAGATTCTTGATCATCGACATATTTTTTTGTTGCGGCGTCTGTATCTACGGTTGGATTTCCAAGGTCTATAATTCTATTTCGATTCATAATAATGCTACCCCTGAATGAATCACCAGCTCGCTTGATAAAATCGTTAACTGACTTACCAGAATCTTGTATTTTACCCTGATCGGAGAAAATAACGATATTATCAACAACTGCGGTAGGAATTCGTGCGATTACATCTGTCAGTTGTATGTTACTCGTTTTTAATCGTCCTTGTTTATCCTGAAAAACAACGACTTCATTTTGATCCACACTTGTAATATTTAATAAATCGTCAATCTCATTTCTGAGTTGATCAAGAGTTGCGTATTTAGATAAATCAGCTTGCTTCTGAGCTTTGCGAGATTTTCCGTAAATATCTACCATTATATTTATTAGTATCCGTTTAAATGTGACAATGTGGTATATTCATGCACGACTTTATGAGGTGGTTTTGTTGATTTTGATATAGCATCAAGTACATTAAGTACTTCACGACCACATATTGGTGGATCAGCTAGTGTTTGTGTTGGTAACGTTGAATACCAGATTGGAGCAATATTATTGCTGACGTAATGAAGAAATTCCTTAGGTGGCACTAATCCATATGAATCAAAGTAAATAATTCCACGTGGATCAATTGCATATCCAACCCAATGCGTGCTTGGTCCAGAGTTTTTATCGAGATTAATAATACCAGTTTCAATATTATTCGGTTGTTTTGGTAATTGATCGCGCATAAAAACACCTCTGAAGTTTTTTATTTTTAGTTTTTTAGCAGCATTAAGTAAATCAAAATTGGACATAGGTGATATCAGTAAACTGTCCCGGGAAGTCTTAGACCCTTTCCGTACCATGAATACGGGGTCCCGGGAAGTCTTAGACCTTCTCCGTACCATGAATATGGAGTCCCTGGTAATCTTAGACCTCTTCCCTTTTTTTAAATTCCCTGTCCGGTTGCTTTCTTTAATGCCATTCCAGCAGCGGTTCCAACAGCACCTAATGCAGCTGCTTTTGCAACAGCTGGGGCTGCAGCGGCTATTAATGCTGGTATAGCTGCGAGAAGTGGAAATATACTACCTGTCTTAACAGCATCTTTGATGGCACCCGCAGAAAGATTAAGTTTTATACCTTTATTTGATTTTTTAGCTTCATTGAAGTTTCTGAATTGACGCTCGGTCAACGATAATTTATTTGAACCGCTCATCTGTTCTCGCTTTATCGATATTTTTATTCCACAGTTATTTTTTGATGCTGATTGTAGCCTTTTAATCTGACCAGGAGTCAGGGTAACACTAGCGTGATGATATGACATTATAATTATTATCCTGATTTTAAATCAAGGTGATCTAATTATATGTTTTCTACTGAAGCATCAACGACTCTCATGCGACCACCAACACCTTCAAGTAACATTGATTTATCGCTGAGTATAACGGCTATTGCTCTGTAATTAGGAATATCTACAATATTTCTGTTAACACGAGCTCGAAAGATTATTTCAACGACTGATTGTCTGGTTAAATCTAAATGTTCTAGTGAAAAGTAATAAATCGGATACAACGTTGTAAAATCAAATTGTGATATTTGTAAACCAGTATCAATATTTTGATCACGCCCCATGAACGTCATCAGACGATGATATACACGTGCTACATGATTTTGATCGAAGTTCAATAAAATATCCTCGGATGGTTCTTGATGTCCATTTATCCTCAGAGATACTTCAGAAACTCCAAGATTGTCGAATATCATTGCACTACGTTCTTGATCATTTAATCGTGCAGCACTTTGAAAAGCAATAAATATATGCCGTGGTGCAGAAACACCCTGCTGAGAAGCTATTTGCCATGTAAATAAACCATTAATATTACCCTGGATAGCATCTGTGGTCATTGTCAACCATGACAACGTTGATTTACCACCTTGACTCATAAAAGATATTAACCGATCTTCTTCAGATATTGTTGGAGTCATCACTGGCATCTATAATGAAAGCTTGGTTAATACTATTTTACCAGGATCACCAGCGGGTTTCCATAATGCATCATTGTCCGTGGCTTTTCGTACTAGTACAACCGTATGTTTAGCTCCAAAATTAACTTTTCTGACGTTTCTACAGAATCCAAATATGTGTGAAAGTGGAATTGAACATGAAAACAATCTTCTGTCACCTGTCAATATTGATTTACGTGTTGCGAATCCCAAGTTGAAATTTTCATTCATTGATATTACTGCAGGAGTTTCTGCGGCTCCTGCGGCATTCCTTACGTTACCCATAGTAACATTCCTATGTTCGGGATGATTGGTTGTGTCCTTCGCAAACATCATTGATGGACCAGCAGATCTTGAATAATCGTCGCTGTATCTCGCAAGACCAAGTATTGTTGTAGCAACGTCAACGTCTTTCTGAATTGATTCAATATTTTTTCCGTCAATCATGTATGTAGCGCTATCAAATAACGCCATAATACCATTATTAACAAAACCAACACTAATTTCAGTTCCATATGCTACTGGTGCTGCAGGAGCAACGTTATTTAAAATTTCACCTTCTACTTCAATAAATACCTCAGCGGGTAAGAAATACCTACTTGTATCTTGAACCTGAAGTTCAATCCTTTCACGCTGATCTGGAATTCGAGCGTCATAAGGATAATATTGATAATCACGCACAGACTCATCCTTGAGTACTGGTGCATCCATGTCAAACGCTGGATCAGATATACGTTTGAACATCTTTATTATAATTATTATCGTCTAAAACGAAGACCACTTCGAGAAGTGAGACCACTTCCTGCTATCAGACTAACGGTTATATTTTTTTCTTTTTCTGATAATGGTACATCAGCCAACTCTGCTAGTTTTTGATTAGCAGCTTGATTTATTATTTTACTAATATTTGCAGGCATTACTTCAATGCTAGATAATTTTACAGGTTGAGGTCGGATCGCAGGTCTGCGTATTAATCGTGCTAGTCTATCCTTGATCGCTGAAAACGCTTTACTAGCGAGATTACCGACAGCACCAATACCTTTTTTCACGAACAACATCAATAGCTTTCATCCCCAGTTGCTTTGCAATCGGTATTGCTTTTGGGGCTATCCTTCTAAACAGACCCTGAACAATATCGCCTAATCCATCTCCGTAGGTTGTTTTGTATACTGGCAATCGTGAGTTTATTACCCTGACCATGGTTGGTCCACGTTGATTACTATATACGATCATTTTATTATAGTAGCTGTTATTTAATTACATACTCAGTCACTATGGTAATTATCGGCGATTTCATTAATGAGGGATCGATATACATTAATATCCATAATTCCACCTGTAAATAATCGTTGACAAATATCAGCTGCTTCATTAATTATCTCTGTAGAATTATTACCAGCTCGTTTTCCTCCAATGAGGATTTCTAGTCGATCAACATCAGCAAGGACGTTATTGGGGCAAGTAATAAAACCACTTCCTAAACCACTTCCACTTACGTTGCCAGAAGGAGTGTCTTCTGACGGCCAATATTCTTCTTCCTCACCTGCTGTTTGAACTGGTTGTAGTTGTTGTGGTCGTGGTAATTTAATTTGTGGTGATTGTGGTAATGTTGCAAATTCTTCTTTTGGTTGTTTTTTTTTTGTTGGTTTTTTTTTTTTGTTGTTGTTGTTCTGTCTTTCTTAATTCAGTTATTATATTAATTTCATCGTTATATTTCCTATAAAGTGGATCATTTTTACTAATTCGATTCACATTATTCCATATCTTAAATATTGCTCTATTCCAGTCATAACGGCTTTTAAAATAATCAGCGTACTCAGAGTTTAGGAATCTAGATCTGTTAGCAAAACTACCTTCAACAAGATTAGCCAGCCCTGCTATGTTTTTAATATTGCTTCGAATTAGATGAACAATATTTGGAAGAAATTTATCTGCTATTTTAATAACTGGTATTTTTTGTTCGGGTTCTGGTGCTTTAGCGCCCTCAGGTTCTAGTTCTTCAGCGCCATCAGGTTCTAGTTCTTCATCACCCTCAGGTATTGGTTGTATTTGTTGTATTGGTTGAGCAGCAGCTATTTCGGCTGGAAGTCCACGTAAAATTCTTTTTGTCTGTTTTGTTCTTTTTGCTATTTTTCCAGTTGCTTCAGCGGTTTTTTCTAGCGCAGGAAGAAGACTTTTAGTGGTCTCTGTAATGGGTTTAAATAACTGTTTTGTATCCTCTTCAAATTCCACCTGAGACTCTTGACGTGATTGTAATTGTTGCTTGACTAAATCACGAACGGGTAAATACTTTCTAATTGCTTGAAGTCCCTCTCGAGCTAATCTAGCTGAATGTGGTTCTCCGATACTCATTTGTTAATAATATTTATAATGGTTGTTTAATTTATAGCAGCAGAGCGTGGACGACAAAAATTGAGTGACCCGGCGCTGATATACTCGGAGGGTACCATAATACTGGAGATCAATTAGAGAAAATTTCGTCGATAGAACCGTTAAATTGCAAAAATAAGGGCTCAGAAAAGTTGTAGGGTCCACCCTCTCTGCTGCTACCCTTATATACTTTCTATATATCTACTTCGTACTTGGAGTTATAATTAGCCGTTATATAATTCGTACTTGAAGTTAAAATTAATCCTCATCTTCTTCGAGTTATAATTAGCTGTTATCTCTTTGTGCTTCGAGTTATAATTAACTCGTCTCTAGTTGTACTTCGAGTTATAATTAACCCTGACTGACTTTGCACTTACACGTTTTTTGCTCACACCAATAGGTTAAACAACATTTAATTTACGCGCGAAGAAAAAGACATCAACAGCAACAAAAAAGCTCAAAACACCCATCAGTAATGTAAATTATGGTTATTTATCGTAAAAATGCTACCATACTATTCTCAAACTATCTCCTAAATTCGGTAAAACTGAAATATTTATTTTGCCTTAACATTAAAAACGATTGTCACAGTTCTTTCATTCGTACAGACTATTATGCATGTAGCCTTCATTTTGTACGAACATACTCTTAGGAGAAACAACTATATTTTAAATTCGTTTTTTAATTTGAAAATGGTTTATAAAAGACAGCATTAAATTTATATTATCACGATATTTTGATATGACTGTATCAACAACAAAACTAATTTGTATTGAAGGATAAAAGGTTCGGTACAAAACTAATTTTAAACTTCCATAGCCTATCCACTAGCAAAATCGTGTATCATGTGCTATGGCTATATGGTCTTAAACTAAGAAACATAAAAGGGTGAAAACCAACAAGTTTTTTGTAAAACTTCAACGAGTAATTTATTTGTCTAGAATACAAAGTGAAAAATAAAAATAATAACTTACAGTAAGGTGTATGAAATCCTAAATAGTCCTAAAATTTATATCATAATTCCAAAAGTAACGAGTGTTCCAAAATCAGTTTCAGTAGTGTTCCGAATGAAGTCCAATCTGCGTTCTCTAATGTGCCAATAGTCTGGAATAGTTTGATGAGCTAACAATCTTTATGTATCACAATGACATAATCCAATGCCTTTAAATAAATTCTCACTAATTATAAAATAGCTACTCAATCCTGAAGTTTATGAGACCTTGTAATTTCAATAAACTATTGAAATCAATTAAATCCTCTCAAGTGAACACAACTAAATGGCTCCCCAAAGCCTGATGCATGAGATAGGAATAACTAATACTCAGGTAATCATCCCTTATAGGAAAAACTAAGACAAGGGTCGAATAATCATTTCCAGGTTATTCAACTTGTCAACAAGGTCAGATCCTTTAGCAGCTAACCAACTGGAAATTATATTACCTGGTTTTCCAGGGGGAAACCCATGACATGAACTTAAATCCCATCAAATTGGTCAACAAGATTTCTTCCACGGAGTCCAAGGTCAAGAGGCCACAAAAACATGTTTAATCAAACAAAATGAACTCGTACCAAGGTACAAACCCACAATGTACAAAACGGACAAAGTTATCTATTTAATATGTTGTCTACTAAATGACTTTGACAATCTACAAATCGTGAATAAAAAATGAAATACTAAATGACCCCCAGCAACCTACAATCATGAATAAAAAAGAAACACATAATATGGATATGCACAACACATGCAACTGGATAACTCTGTTGTACCTGGTTTCAATAGTTGCGTATAAGGCCATTCACAAGACACTCACATTCATTTATTCACATCAGGGAAATATATAGTGGGCCTTCGCCATAAAACAGGCTGCATCATGGGAGGATTGAAATCTATTTATGTAACCATTAATTCTTTGTAAAGATACCGTAAAAATAAGACAACAATATACCTGAAATTTAAATCTTGTAGGTGTAATGTTAAATTTAAACATTTCAGATGTTGAACTATTGCTTTTCCTTGTCGTTATATATATTGCCCCACTACGTTTGTCCTTTAGTGTCTGTTGCATTAAAAGCGTGTCATATTAAAGGTATAGTCGGTGATTAATGTGGCCAACGTCCATCAAAATTTATCACCGCTATTATGCAGGCAGATCTTTTGGTTCCAAATCACAAGTATACTACTTGACAAGTTAATGGAAAAGCTTGAGATAAATGAGTACAAATCTTCTGGGCTGTTTTAAGGTTTTCCTGTTCGTAGATAACGTTTCCTTAGTTGCGTATGGGGCATCGTTTTACTAGGAGCATCAAGGACAGTACGTATTTAGTCGATATTATCTTTTTTGAAGCTAAATTCATAATAGAAATACAACAGTCACAAATAGTGGAACATATTAAGTCATTTTTGTAGTGGTTAATATTGGTATAGATGTTTGGTTCAACGATAAGACAACCACTTTAAGTCCCCAAATTTTATTACACAATGCAAACATACCTAATCATTACTGGATTCATCAGCATTATGTAGATATTTTAAGTGAGCTACAATTAGCGCCAAAATAATGACTACAGTATTTATACACTCTCCCATCTCTTTGTACTCCCTCCTCCCGACCCGATTTTAACAACGAAAAGCATCAACGATATAAATTTTTTTTTACAAAGCTTAGCCATTTCATTCACCAATTTATAATTTTTAACCTCACTGTCGCCAGGTTTCCCTAACACTTTCCACTTGTTGGCGCGATGTAAACAAGCAAACTGGCTGCCCACTGTCCTTTTCTGGTTTCTAGAACAGTCCATTTCCCTAAACCTCTGTCGTCTGCGTCCGATATTTGCAATGGTTTAATATTTCTAAAATAAACTGAACAAATGAAAATGAGGAACTCTTGTATATATATGTTCAAAAGGATGCAACTCCAATATTTACGGAATTATTAAGATTATCAAAGACAGTGGATTGCATCCGACATGTTGCTTAAAAACGCAGACTCGCGAATGTAAATATGGCAACCGTGTTACTAAAGAAACTTCCGTTTGATTCGAGATTCTAACCAGTTGACAGTGTTTGGGACGACAACCAAGTTAGAAATAATAAATGAATGAAGAAATGACTAAGTTTTAAGCATTTTTATGTCCTTGATGTATTTTGTGTTTAAAATTGGTAGAGGAATACAAATGGGAGGGTGTGCTAATACTAGTATATATATATATATATATATATATATATATATATATATAACAACAACAACAACAACAACTACTACTATATATACTGCTATATATATATATATATATATATATATATATATATATATATATACACTCTCCTATATATATATATATTCTCTCTCTAAAATTGCTTTTCATTCCTGTATGAAGAAAGGAAAATGAATCATTTATTCTGGCCCTGCCTACTGATACTTCTTTTGTGGTTTCAATCGGTCACGCTAATATGCGTCTCTCCTTCTTTGGTTTTTTTGACAAATATTAATGTTGGAGTGAATCCTTGAATGGTCCCCTGTCCTACATTTTACTACAGTTGCAACAGTTACGAGCAGTTGACAACCTTGGCCTTCCTTAGAACGAAACTGGCCACAGATAATACATCTAATGCCAACAAGATAGCAGATGTGTGGATGATAGATGTATAAATTTAAGTCTATTAAATAAATTTATCGAAGAATATAATAAGTGAAACGTTAAATCTAATGTTGCATTGGTTAGCATTTTAACTGTTATACTGAGGGGATCTGTTAAAAATGATATGCAGCTCTGCTAATACAAAACGTGGCTTTTTGGATGAATAAAAATTGGTTCTTGGTGGTTCTATTCGTATACTGACAGTAGCTGGTCACTCGTTCAAAGTGATATATTGAAGTTAATGTATTTTGAAACACCCACAATGTTTCATTCCCAGGAATTTCCGTTTGTTTCATCCATTTGCCACCATCCCTATCCTACCTGTAAATAATGAACATAGACTTTGATTGTTACGAAGGGGTATGTATAGTGTAGAAAATCATGTGGACACAGTTGATCAGGGGAAAAATAACACATATTCTTTTTGTTGTTTTTATGTACAGTAGATTATGTTTCAAAGTTGCCTTAATACATTTCATTTAAAAAATGATATGGTAATCAAAAAGTCAATATTGCCTTTGCCTGTTTAACTGTCAGATTACATGCTATTTAAAAATTCCAATAACTGTGCCCTGCATGCCCATGGTAAAGATGAGCTATCTGTAAATAATTCTAAAGTGACTTTAAAGTCCAATACAAAAGAAACTGAAAATGAAATTATTTTCTAACTCTGTCATCCAGAGGCATCTTTTTTTCTGTTTCGATTTCATATATTAGGTATCCATATACAATTGTTCTGAATAATAGAGATCTGATAGCATTTATCATAATACAAAAGTATGTCATAGTGACTGATTCTTTACATCATTATGTGTGATCCTCAAGAGGCATACACCCAACAAGTTTCCTCAGTATAGAAACTTCAAGGAATTAGAACAACACTTCGAGTAGATCAAGTAAAATTAAATTGCATGAATGATTGTGATGTCCAGATAATGACTAAAACATTATATTTCATACCCCAGTAGAGAAAGACGACTTTGAAATTGAACTAACAAACATGGAAATTGTATATAATCACATAAAAGGAAAAGCAGTTGGAAATGATTAACTTGTCCTAATAAGTGTCTCAGACTATAAGCAGACTGGACTTCCTTAACGACGTGCAGGTAGGACCCAAATATCGACAAGTATATGGCACTTGAAAGGTAGAAACTGGTGATGGTGCAGTTGTATTCCATATCAAAGAGTGAGCATATTACAATGTAACAGAATTCTGTTCAAACTTTTCACAGAGACAGGGGCAGGAGAAGTCACTATGTGGCTTAACCCTTATTTCCAATAGTCTTACTATATTGTGTGGTATAACACCTTTATTTCCAATAGTCTTACTATATCATGTGGTATAACACTCTTATTTCCAATAGTCCTGCTATGTTGTGCGGTACAACACCTTTATTTCTAATACTTTTGCTATACGGTGTGGTATGAAACCCTTATTTCCAATTCTTGTACTATACAGTGTGGTATAAGACCCTTATTTCCAATTCCCTACCGCTCTGGTGGCCTAGTGATTATAGCGTACGCCTCGGATGTGGGAGGTCCGGGGTTCGAACCTCTGCCTAACCATAAAAAGGACTTATAAAAATGGTACTAATAGCTGCCTCGCTAGGCGCTCAGCATTAAGAAGTTAGTGTTAGGACTGGTCGGCCTGGTGTCAGGATAATGTGACTGGGTAGGATATCATGCTACATGTCTGCGGCATGCCCCACTGCTAGACATCGCTATAAACTGCCACACTGCAGACATCGTAGCGATATGACTGAAAAATTGTGAAAGCAACATCAAAAATCCAAATCACAGAGACACACACACACACACACACACACACACACACACACACACACACATTCTTCAATTCTCGTACTATACAGTGTGGTATAACACCCTTATTTCCAATATTTTTATATAGTGTGGTTTAACATCCACATTTCCAATAACTCCAGTCTCTGTTTTCCTGTAATTTGATACTTCAGAGTTGTCAATAATTAATGGTGTGCATGTAATGTGAAACTAGTGTTCGATTGGCAGATACGTTACGCTGTAACGCATGCTTTTAGCTCTTTGTTTCAATTCAATATCTCATCTAATAAAACAATAGCTGTATCTTGGAATATATGCTATCACAATAATGGTCATTAGGTCTGTCCTAGCTCGAAATAACATTATAGAGGCCAACAGCAGGATATAAAGTGACTGAGGTTTTTGATATAAATCCATGTAGCTGCGATTATGGCAGTCGTTTCTACAATCATTGTAGAAGCTTGCTGCATGTACATATAGGCTCGGTAAGTTTCGCATTACACCTGTCGCATGATTTCGTTAATCGCCATAATTTACGTACTTGGTTGTGTTTGTTTTTGCAATGTAATATTTTAACAGTTCTATTCGATAGATTATTAAGGAAGTATGTGTCATTAGCTGAATATGATCTTCACCTAAAATCCTTTTTCTCGCATGGGTCTAGATAGCCATTATAGCCTATGTCGATAGTACAAATGGGTTATATCGAAATCTCACATTCAACGAATATCTAATTTATATATAGGACAGTAACATTTTCTAAATCCACAGCAAATTTTCAACATCCAGGCTATCCCATAAATAGCATACCTTTTTTCATTATACCTCATTTTAATTGTGGTTAAGACATAGTCAAATGCACAATGGGTAATATTCGTTTTTGAAAGACAAATATCATAAATGTTTGTGACGATATAGGGATGGGTTTTTTTATCTCCTGTGTTTGACAGTGTATGTAGTGACATTTTATTGAATTCTCTTTTTTCCATATGCACAATTTACATTTCGTTCTTAGTATGTTATCTAGCACGATGCGGATTTTATTATGAAAATCGACGTATCTCCCTGGAAAAGATTGTTCTATTAATTCTGAGTGCAAAAATGGCGAACGTCATACTTATCAAAAATTCAACAGTGGTAGCATGGTCTTTTAAATAAAATAAAATGAGATAGCATGATAATTGCTTGTTTTGGCTCCAGCTGTCACTTAAAACCAAGTGTTGATCCATTGGCAGCCTGTATATATGTAAAATAAAAATGTATTTGACTGCTTCATAAATAATGCAGCACTCTAAATGATTAGACTTATTTATTTGTAAGAAACTCAGACTCGGCTTTGAATGGTCAAGGTTAATTTATGAACTCAAGCTGACCAAGTTGCAAGATGTCACACATTATTTTATTCAAGATTTATGGATCATTTCCCTTTCACGTTGCTTCCGGCATCATTCAAAATTCACGTATGTGGCACATGTTTCAAAATTCATATTTTAAACTCGTTTCAAACAAGAGATATTTGTGATTGCTTTAATTTGCGCAAGTTGTGGCCCAAGGATATTGTCAGATCGTCATCGTATAATTGAAAATTAGTTTCTTGCATCAACAACTCTAATTTCGGAACTTCGGAATTACTGGCTGCTATTAATTTGTGCTTTGAATCACACCGAGATATAGTGACTGTGCATGTGCGTTGTTACGTGTCTGAGCTTTATACCATCGATACTTGACTAATACAGCATGTATTCATTTTCCTATGAATCTGAAGAAAACAAATCTTGTAACTATGGTAGCATATCATTCAAATACTTTATACGCGATATTTGAAAAAGCGGAATACAGGATTTGAATATTGTACTAGGCAAATTTAGTTTTATATTGTGCTTACGAGGTAACTGTTATGTAAATTTAATTTGTGTTGTGTGTTGGCTGTTACCCATGATTTTGCGTAATGTATATTTAATCTGTATTGTGTGATTGACCGTTATCCTTAACTGACAGTATGAATTGGACCTATGTTACTAATTGTTTTCTTTAAATTATAAACAACATATTACATATCTAATTATTGTCTTTACAAATGTTGAGTTCAAGGTCTATTTTTGTTTAGAAATTAAGACTGTTCTTGAAGGAGGTTATTTATGAATTTAATGTGAAATGACTTTCACCATGGTTCTGCTGCTGTGTCCTAGATTTTTATATAAATGTTGTTTGCTTCAGAATTACTCATTTCTATCTTGAGCTCAGTCTTTTGAGAAAGCAGTTTTAGTTTTGTTTCAGTAAATATTTGAGTCGATTTATTATTTAAATTATTCATTGGAATTACAAAGTGTTCAAATAATACTTTCAGACTAAAGCAATATTTTGGGATTTTTGGGAATTCATTCAAGGATATTCTAGATTATATCATCGGGATACATCAAGACAGCTTGCACATCAACACTATTCTTGGTTTTTTGTACAATAGAACATTCAAAATTGGAATTCATTCGGAACACTACTAGAATTCATTCAGAATTCTATACTTTTGGACTTGTGATAGAACTTTTAGGAGTAATTTGCACTTTAGTCACAATACTGTAATATTGTTTTAAATTTTGTTTTGTATTCTTGGAAATAAATTATTGTTGAATCTTGCAAAACTTGCTGTTTTTCGCTCATTTCTGTTACTTAGTTTAAGACCAGAGATTCGTAACAGTAACATATGCCATTTTGTGAAATTGGATTGCCATCTTTGTGAAGTTCGCGTTGTGAATCTTTTCTGCCATGCTGTTATCCCTTCATAAATTAACATAAAATATTTGTATTTCTGACGCTTCTATTTTTATTAATTATTAATTTGACATCATACGAATCGTTCACACTCGAGCATTCAAAATCAGTATTTAGCGTTAAGTTTGCAATGAGAAAGTCATTCAAAACTATGTACAAATTAAACATTTCGTAGATAAAAGAACCATACATTTTTCTGTAATAAAAGATTGCTTCAGTGTGTTTCTCAACATACATAATTTGGTGATGAAGTTAACCTGACATTAATTGTAATTTTCCATGTCGAATGGAAACTATTGCTAAGACATTGTTAATGAAGGCCACAAAGAGCCATTATTGATATCAAAATCTATTCATTTGATAATAGTTTAGAAAGGAATCTAGAAAACATGAGTGGCAATAGACCGTGTAAAATGAATACAAATAAACACTAATTATTGGTTTGAAATTTAGAAAATTTAGTTAAAATAAGTTGGTACCTTAGTTTCTTTAGGTGTATGCTTGAGTGCTGATGTTATTTTTTTAATCCTTCTCCAGAGGAGAATAAAGAAAGAATTCCTAATCAATTTTGTGTAAGATTTATTAAAACGACATCTACTGGATACGGAAATTTCGAAATAGGATCATCCAATATAGATCTGAGCTAAGTCAAAACTGTTCAACATAACAGAGCATTTGGTATGAACAGTTGGAAGAATTCCGAATGTACTGGCCATAGTTTCCCGCATGAATATGCCGTAACATACGCGGCATACAGGCACATCTTTTTAGAGCAACTGTGGTAGCTCAGTTATGAGCGTGCCCCACTCACGATCTAAAGGGTTCTGATTCAGATCCTACCATCAGAGGAGCCCGGATCGCTGCCATGACGTGTTCTTGGAGAAAGTTCTTTACTCCAATTGCCTCAGCGCAAAATACCTTATTTGTGTTGTTCTGGGATTAAACACCAAACCATATAAAAAAATCAAAGAGCTTGTACTTAAACATTTGTCCGAACATCGTACACTGTATAGGCTACACCACCTATAGGACCATACAGTGTTACCTCACACGGACCATAGTATAAGGCAGGCCACAGTATACATAAGGGAAATATACAAATCGAAAATTAGAAAATAAATGCTCTCTAATACAAATAATTTCATAATATAATTTAACTGAACATGAAATTTCAATACATATATAAAGATGGCATACAACGATATTTGATCTAAAACTCATTAATTATCAATTTTTCTGCACACTGTTATTGATTAATCCGGTTTGTGATTTTGATATTATGCCTGGACTACTTCCTTGTAATGGTCAATATATATATATTTGGTTCGATACGTTATGAATGAGCTATCATCAGCGTTATGACTTGGAGGAAAACAACTAACTTTTTGCGTTTTTTCTTCTTATAGTTTAATATATACTGATATACATGTTATATCTCTAGTGTAGTGAAAACTGGTAAGTTTTGATTTATCTAGGACTAGTAATAACAATTCAGGAAGAAGCCACATCAAATTTTCTTGCCTCTCAAGGCACTAGTTCTATTCACTCCTTCGGTTGCGATTAATAAAATATAACTGTTTTTCTCAAATAACTTTTTCTAAAGTTATTGAATAATATAGGTTCGTGAATGCACGTAACATGATATACAACAAGAAAGGCATGCCACTTAGTTGTAAAAGAAAACAACTCACTATATTGTATTTGATAAGTTATCCACTTTACATTAAATATATTTTTACTTGAAATGACACGATATGTGTATCATTAGTTTTGCTTGAATAAGTTATGTTTTTATTGTATGGGGTAATTGGATAGTGAAACAGTTTGTGCGGTGTGATTTATCAGTGAAACAGTCCTTTTATTGTATTTTGATAACGAAAAAGTCGGTCTGAGATAATTTGATAGTGAAACAGTTTTCAAAATAAGCCAGCTTGAGCGAGACGTGTAATTTGTATTTAGAGTCAATGAGTTTGTCCTGGTTATCTTTGTATTAGCGTTGGTTAACTTCGTTGTTTAAAGCAGTATGTAGTTCTGAATGCACCTTTCAAATCAGAGTTATCAAACATCTAAGAAACAATTCTATGTAAATCAACAACATACGGAGCGAGAAGCACTTGAAAATAGCGATATACAATTATAATGTAACAAAAATCCATGAATTTATAAATTAAAAAAGATTTTGATTGTATGAGTATATCGTCCTTCTTGTAGTTACTAGAGCTCGATATCAGTAGAGCATATCCTTATTTAGTTTTATCATTGGTCAGTAATTTTAGTTAACTTTTTTCCGATACTATTCTGATTCATTCAATCAGCATGGTAGCTATTCGAAGATATCCAAATGCGGGCTGTAACGTCCTGAGCTTTACTTCAGCACCAGGCAGCTCTGATTAGATGTCAACTTGGGATTTTAATCACAAGGCAGGAAAGCTATTTAAGTTTCAAGAATTTAATAAACGCTAGTAATGGTGAATACTAACTGTGCAATATGAACGGATCAAAAAAGAAATCGTAATGTTTCAGTCAAAACTCTGAAATAGGTCCAAACAAACTGATGACACCTAAAATTCTTTCTTTACATAAATGTGTGGCTCAGTGTAAAGTTAAGAAAGTGCATAATAAAATAATCACTGAAAACGATTAATGTATTTCTCAGGGAAAAGTACAACCCGAAACAAACTGAATTGTAAAACACATGAAAAACGATACCACTCGAATGTGTTTCCCAGTGAGTATAGTATTGTTATGGTCCAGAATGCACAACTACTTTGAAATATAAATTTAGAATTGTATTTCTTCTTTGTAGCCAAGTATATCTTTGGGCAAATCAGATCCATATTCATTTGTCTTGCTTTGCACTTTAACTGAAAACAGCTCAACAGTAAAGTTGCATGTCTGCGTCAATGTGTTACTTGAGGAAGCTGACCGTTCTAAGGTAACACATCAATTCATACAGATTAATTACTTACAAAATTACTTATGTGCATGTGTGTGTGTGTGTGTGTGTGTGTGTGTGTGTGTGTGTGAATTGGATTTTTAATGTAGCTTTAACAATTTTTCAGTCATAACGCTACGATGTCTGCAGTGTGGCAGTTTATTATGATGTCTAGCAATGGGGCATCATGTCGCAGACACAGCATCATGTCCCACCCAGTCACATTATCCTGACACCAGGCCGACCGGTCCTAACACTAACATCTTAATGTTGATACCATTTTTTTAAAAACTCTATGGTATGACTCGGCCGGGGTTAACCGCGACCTTCCGCACCCGAGGCGGACGCTCTAACCACTAGACCACCGGAGCAGTTCTAAAAAATTGATTATAAAATCATTCTTTATTGTTTCAAAACTCCATTATTTTAACGAGACTGCTTGAGAAAATAAGAGTATGCGCAGACGTTTGTACGAGTCTTGTATTTATTATTATGGCCATCTCACCTAGTATTGCACCTTTTATAATAAGAATTTGCCCATTGGGATAAAAAAAAAAAAAAAAACAACCCATAAATACAGCTTATTTTAATAGTTAACAATATTTACATTAATTTATCTAAAATTAAAAATTGATCAAATGCTACTAAACGTGTTGTAAAAATATATGTTCCATTCCATAAAAGTCATTAAATGCCTTCCATGTGACAAACATAAATTTTAAGACGAGTATGACATCTGATAGGATTAGATTTAACATGACTGTGCACTTCATCTGAAGAGTAGGTCGAATTTAATCTTGTAACACCGGACCCATTCGCAGCAAAATTTAAAAAAAAAAAAAACACTTTTCATGTAACTTAATTCTGTACTAATACTTAAATGACATTTTACTCCCACTTGTTCGTAGTTATCTTTAGCGGACTTAAGGTAAACAAGAAAGATTTCAATTACAGAATTCATGCTTTATGTGACTTTTCTATAAGGCACATTATTATTATGGTTAATCATTGTTCTTTAGAGGGTATGTTGATGAGATTATATTGAGATTATGTGCATCGCTGGACCTCAACCATGTCCAACCAACTATTTCATATCTCTGTCTTCAGACTAAGGTATTTGCTAATCCTCGGAGTAGAGACTCGCTGTATTACCAGTAAACCGGTTTACCATGGTATATTTTTTGCAGTGATACATACCATGCTTCTTTGCACTGCAGTGGAAGGAATGTATGGAAATTCCAGAGTATTCTTGTTATGAATTTAACGCCATTAGCAGCATTTCCATTTATAAATAATTAAAAACATATTTTGGGCTTTTTTTAACAAGCTGTTGTATTTGTCACAAATTAACTTTGAATAGTACATGCATTATTATATTTATGATCTTTTAATCACCTGTTTCACACGTGTCACATTTATATGCAAAGGTGGTCGCCAGATGGGATGTTGTGAAATATAATTGGACCATATACATCTCTTGGAAAAATTGCGGATTAAAAAATGGCATTTGTTTTAGTTATTTACTAGCGTATGTAAACATATTTTTATGTAAGATTGCGAATCATTATAAGAGTTTCCGGACAGCAGTTGTTTTCTATTTGATATTTACATAAATATTGCAATAAAATTAGTGTTATATATTATTTGTAGTTACGTATTAGTTTATAGCTTGCTAGATTTTAGTTATTATTTATTTAATTATCGGGAGTCGGTGCTTTCAAGAAATTTCTCAAAAAGAGTTATTAGCTAATTTCTAGGACAAGACGTCATACCATACAGTATTCACGAGCCTTCATGGATTTGTTACGTAAAAAAGACTCTCCCTAATTTCTTAACCTATGGGATTCCCTGGATATTTTTATGTATATGTGTTATTAAGTAATTTCAGGTAGGAATACTTCATTGTACTGGGTGTTTGGGTCGTATTTTGTATTACATCTCGGGAATTAATTATATTCAGATTGGAAAAGAATACTGATTAGTCATACAAATATTAAACAAAAGAAAAACCACATGCACGTGTGAAATTAGAGTTTTGTGATGTGTGGCCATTAGGTGATTAGAAAAATCATTTGCAATATTTGCGCCTTGTGGAAGTCTTCAGTCGACAATGATTGCTGACACGCGTTACTTGGATAAAAAGGGTAAAAATGGACTTAAAAGCCAGGCTTTCTAGATAGTGAGACCATATGAGTGTTTTCTCTTTGTCGATTAAGTGTATTTTATGTTTATTGGCCCTATATTAAAAATATCTTAGCCGGGTATTGGCATCCCACTCAAGGTTTCCCTGCCTTTTATATCAATAGTGTAGCTAGTAACCTGTAGGTTTCAATGCCAGTATTTCCTATTTCTATCAACAACTCTATAATGTCAGCACAGTGACTTTTACAGGGTGTCGGCCATAGTGGAAGCTTATTCATCGGACTTAAGTTAAACTATTAGATGACAACGCATGACAAATAACATACACGTAGCAATTGCATCAATATAGGGTACTGACCATTTCATTTTCGGATGGGAGCTGCAATTTGTTTGAACCTGGTATATTTTATTTTCGTTAACCTCAAGATAATAAATGTTGTTTTCTAACAATACAATGGATATCGATTGGTGCTTTTTGCATAAATCTCAGAGCAAGATATGTTTCCAGTTATTGACAGACGGAAAATAAAAAAGAAGTGTCAGCCCCCTGTCGCAGAACATTAAATTGTTGGTTCCTAATGTAACTACGGAAATACTGTGCCGAGCACTATTTAAAAATTAACACCTCGAATCCAACTGCAAGCAACATAATAAGCCGGCATTATGCGACTTTAGATATGGGTCTGTGCAGTTTGCAGTTTGACTTCGCTTATAAGACAATACACTCGGTATATATTAAAAATTTTTAACAGTTGTATGTGTTATGTTTTCGTCTATGCAAAACCTATTTATTTTAAAAATAAAACTAATTTGCCAAATACTGCAAACAGTACTAGTTTGAGTAAAGGATATAGTACTCGAAAATGGGATTGGGTATGAATTCTTAAATTGGGAGACGGATATTCCCATATATGACGGCATATCCTAATTACATTGTCGGTTTCTGAGTAAAATTAAAAATAAATAATGTGACGATGATAGGGATCTTTGTTTATATGGAGTTTCTGCACGTTATTGTCTAATGAGGAACAATGCATCACTAGTTCAATTCGACAAACATCACCATTATCAAGCAGATACGTATTCACGCATAATTCAGTCAGCCTCAACGCCTCTCTTTTGACCTCTCAATGGAACAACAGAGATAATTATCTGAAATTTGTATTAACATAAACACGTTAATAACACACACACACACACACACACATTAATAATAATATATATATATATATATATATATATATATATATATATATATATATATATATATATATATATATATATATATATATATATATATATATATATCATTAACTGAAAATATAAATATGCTGAAATAATGTTATCATGCCGGTAAGAGAACTTTTAATTCGTACTCAACGAACATAGGTCACAGCACGGACAAGGCCTTCGATGAACATTTTATACTTGGAAGATTGACAGTGAATAATAAGAATTTAAATAAATTATCGTTTTTCTCATATCCCAGTTAATCTTCCTGTCCAATTTTCATCTCTCCTTTCTTTTCTCTCGGCCCACTATTTTGTTTTCTCTTTTTCTCTTAAAAAATAATTGTAAAAATAAAACAATATTACAGAAATCATTCTTCCTAAAATGATATTCAATTTAAAGCTATCAGGTTTGATTACAACTTCGAATCTAATAAACTATGTTGCTTGTCCATTGTCAGTGCGTACGTCATTTTTAATTTTTGAATTGTCATTTTAATTTATTTTATTATTTTTGGGTCTGGATATTTTCCTGTTTTTCCACCAGCGTCACAGAATAGCTTGTTCTTTCCAAGCAAATAACAAGATTAATTTTCCTACCCAGTAATAACAATAAGGGCTTACAAGCCTAACATTTGTCCATAGTATCGAAGATTTTCTTTTGTATTTTCATCTTGATAACGTCACATAATCCGGTGACGATATTGAAATATGGTACACTGAGAACAGCTCTTGAACGAGATAATCAATATTACTATGAACGTTAATCAGTAGTGGATTTTAATTAATTATAAGGTGAATGATGAATTAACCAATTATGTATTCAGTTTAAACTACTCACATGAACATTGACGATTTGAAAATTTTTAAAAATATAAATGCTTGAGCGCTGTCTTATTGCTTCTTTAAAATAGGCATCAAACAAGCAAACAAAAGCCACTAATCACTTAATTTGAAGCACACAGTAAAAAGACAAACAGATAACCATGTATTAAAAACATGTTATGCTTCCTTTCAACCTTTCTGGAGAGTCTTCCTAAAGAACGTCACTATTTATACAGTGTATGAAGACTTCAGTTGCCCAATTTAGTATAAGGTTGCGTGACACTTTCCTAACATGTTCAAATATTTATGACAGACAAAACGAAGCAATTGCTGGATCAGTTTGTTTTCATTTCTTCGAGCGCCACGCTAGGCACTGCAATTTCTGTAGGAAAGACAGCTATTTAACTCATCCTTCATGCAGGTGGCATAAACTGATGTTATTCCTTTCTTTCAGTGTTTCCTTGAGCTGTTGGATGCGATTTCCACCCTCCAATCGATTCACTGAAAATCATACACTAAACTCTTCATTTAAGGTAAGACTTAATGAATTCTATTTATACAAAAAATCAAACTGTTTTCAGCATATTTTGATAGTGAAGGCATAACTCTTATCTTCTTGTGGTAAGACGAAGTTGTAATCTCACCCTCCATCTTCCTTCTCCATTATTCAATGTTAGTTTGAAAGGCTTGCTGTTGTTTATTTCAAGAATTGTAAAATTGAAAACTATTTGGTTCATGCTGTTATCTGCTAACTATTTATTCGGATGGTATTTGTAGAAGAAACTGGATGGATGCTAATGGTCCAGTTTTCATGGTTTTAAATGTTCCACGTGCATTTGCATCAACGTTGGCTCCACATTTAGCATAGATATGACGAGCGATATGATAAATGAGACAAGCAAAATTCAAGAAAATAGGATATATTTTTTAGTAAGACACAATCAAGGAAAGGCCGCCTCTCGAAGATTCATGATTCTATTTCATTTTAAAGTTGCACTAACTATCATGCAGGCAATGAATTGGCACATTGACATGACCAGTTTATTTTACCAATACTTAAGTAAAATCTGTGTGTTAATTTTGCTTGTGCACAGCTGTGAAGGAGATCATTGGCTTGATACAAGTTTTTGGAAAACATAGCTTCGTTTTCATCCGTTGTTCAGGTGTATAAGAGTTTGAAAAAAAATTGTATTTTGAAGGTGAGCTTTCTGTATTGATTGTTAAACTTCTGAACACTTTCATGATATAATATTTCTGTCATTAAAATTTCGTAATTTGCTTATAGAATAATGCAGCGGATTATGTAAGTGAAGGAAGACAATGATAATAATTTTTACCTAACACTTGAATGTTAATTTGTCCTAAATCTGAAATGTGTCGAGCATGGAGAAAATATTTTTTTAAACAAAATCCTTAATAGTTTTCTATCGAAAACTGCTTAGATCGGAGGATCAATTAGAGCTTTAATTGAAGCAAAAAAGTATTTTGTCAGTAGCTTTTTCTTACTTGCAATGCTGTTGAAGAGAGCCCCAAAGTCATGTGAACTTGATTGTATTCCAACATCATTGCCTTTTCGATGCTTAAATCCAATATTGCCTTCACCAACCGATGTTATTAATACTTCTCTCTCATCCATGGAATTCCCACCATTTTTCAAAACTGCCATTGTAAAGCATCTGTTCAACAAACCAGCGTTGACCCTAACGACTTAAGAAAAACTACCGCCTGATTTCTAAACAACTATTAGTAGTGTAGTGGTGTACTATAGCGACAATGGGAATTAGCATTACAGACCCCCCTCCCCCCGGGCGAGTATAGCGACACAATTTATAGCGACAAAAAATCAGCCAGGGTGAGTATAGCGACAATGGGAATTTTGTATAGTGACTAGCACACCCTGGGTCTGTATAGCGACAAGAGGAATGGAACAGGTAGGGTGACGTCACGGTACTGGACACTGGCAACAATGTAGCAATGTAGTACTGTGACGTCATGCCACCTGTGTCATTTCTATATACAAACACGAATCAGTCGCGTTCGTGTCAGTGAATAGTAGAGTAGGTTTTTAATTTATTTTTTTTAGGCAACGTGAGAATAAATATCTTTTCGAGGCGATGGAGTGGCCGTGAGAAGGGCCTTTGGGTTTTTCTTCTATTGTTTCCATTTTTTCCACCAGCTCTTCACTTTTTCAATATTTCCCTTCTTCTTCTTTTTCTTTTCTTCGTCTGGAATCCAGTCAGGATGCCCCATCTCTCTAAATTTTTCCTGTACCTTTGTCCAGTTTGATTTAGTCTATCAAACTCCTCTATAATTTTTTGGTTTTCCTTCTCCTTTCTCTCTTTTGTCCAGGTGTCTTTGATTTTCGTTACTTCTTCTTTCATCACTTTTCTCATTAGGTCTTCAGATTTCCTTAATTTCTCTAATTCCCAGAAGACAAAAGACCACTCCATAAAATTGGTTTGCTCTTCTAAAAAGCACCTCATTTGGATGACATTATCAAGTGCGTCTTTCAATGTCCCCACTCTCACATATTTACGATGGATGAAGCCTCTTATTTTTTCCACCTCCTCTTCTATCATCCCTGCCATCTGATCCCTGGCTACGTTCAGGTTAGTGACTTGACTGGTCACAAAGTCATGGCTGTCTGGATATTTCCATTCCTGTTCTAGCCTTTCCACCGCGTAGGCTGCATCCATCATCCAAAAATAACTGTCTCTTAACTTGTTAAACAATTCCATCTTGAATTGACTAGTCAACGTGGGTAGCCAGACTGACGAGCGTTCCGCGTTATATACGTCAAGCACGGACGTGAACGAAAACATCCCTTACACTCACTTCACATATGATATACTATCCTCACCAACGAACGAAAAAGCATAAAACACACACACACATATACTATCCTCACCAACGAACGAGAAAGAATAAAACACACACACATATACTATCCTCACTAACGAACGAGAAAGCATAAAACACACAAATATACTATCCACACCAACGAACGAGAAAGCATAAAACACACATATCTACTATTCACACAACTGAGATGAGAAGAAAAAACGCACATATCTACTATCCTCACAAACGGGATGAGAAGAAAAACCACACATATCTACTATCCACACAATCGGGATGAGAAGAAAAAACACACATATAGTAGATTCTCACAAACGGGATGAGAAGAAAAACCACACATATCTACTATCCACACAATCGGGATGAGAAGAAAAAACACACATCTCTACTATCCTCACAAACGGACGCGAACGCAACACACACACACACACACACACACACACACACACACACACACACACACACACACACACACACACACACACACACACACACACACACACACGCACACACACACACACACACAACAGTAAAGGAGTGAGTGTTTATAGTCACACTACTCTACATTCACACCAATTGGCAACTTGAATAGTCTCTCTTTTCTAGAGATTTGGTTAGCCCTGAGAAGGGCTGTTTTTCTTTTTGAACTCCAAATGCACCTGGTTAATGAGGGCATCTTCTAGGGCGGGCACCACACACACAACGACGACTCCAATCATTTTCCCAATTAATGCGTATGGTTCCGAGCGCAGAGAGAGCTTGAGTGGCCTCATCATTCCAGTTTTCAGTCTGAGGGATAGTGAAGACTTGTTCTCTCTGTCTTCTCCTATGCCAGACCCGGGGATGGTGAGGTCTCTGCGGCTCCCACTCTTGTCGCTGTCTCTCCAACTCCTGCTCCCAATTTTCAATTTGAGGGACAGCGTCTCTCGGTCGTTGTGGTGTTGGTAATGGTTGTGGTACTGGTAGTGGCTGCGGTGCTGGTACTGACTGTGGAGGTGTCCTCACCTCAGGCTTCACCTCACACTGAGGTCTCATGATCAGGTGTGGCAGGATCATTTCCTTCTCCTTTTCTTTCTTTTTCTTCTCCTCCTCCTCTATTCTTTCTTTCTCCGCTATGGCCTCCATAGCCAGTTCGTCTAAAAGACGTCTGGCATACTCCAGGTGCATTTGGAGCTCCAACAATTTGGCTAATCTGCTACTCATCGTCATCGAAGTTGACTAGTCCACAATGGTAGCCAGACTGACAATTGTGCCGCTTTATATTCCTGGAGCACGGACGTGGAGGAAAACATCCCTGACACCAAAATTTACAATACCACTATTACCATCACATGAAACGCGCGGACCTAAAAGAAGCACTCACGTTGACGTTTTTACTTTCTAACTTACAAACAGAGACATGCACGATTTGACAAGACAGAGAAAACAAAGGGTGGATTTTTTTACTGACAAAAGAAACGAAGTGCTTATAGACACACTTCTATTTATTTTTCAAAATTTTAAAGGTTTTGGCAATTGAATTAGTATCTCTTTTCTAGAGTATTGGTTAGCCCTGAAAAGGGCTGTTTTTTGTTAACGAGAGTAATGGCAATTTTTTTTTTTACTGTCTAAGATTGCGTCCCCGTCTGGCGGCAGGCTTTCCTATACGATACGGTCTGCTTCTGGGGAAAGAGAAAGAGAATTCTTTGGTGTCCACACGGCAGTCCACAAAACCTCTGTCTGGTTCTTGCTGTTGCTGCTGTTGTTGCTGCTGTTGTTCTTCTCTCTGCTTCTTCTGAAGTCTGTACTTCTCAGTCCATTTTTCTTGTTCTTTCTTAATTTCCTCTCTGAAGACCTCTTCTATTAGGTCTTGGGCTATAGCTAACATCCTGACATTCTCTATCTCTTCAGGTTTAGGTATCAGGTTTAGCCTGACACGATGTAAACTGACGTAAGCTTCGTTCAGCTGGGCTAGTCTGGAAGGCATGTTCATAGGTAGACGAGTCAACAGTGGATGGTCAGACTGGAGAACAACCCGCTTTATATGGTTCAAACGCGGACACGATAGAAAACATCCCCACTTGGTTTTAGTGTCGGAACGCTATGATAGCTCTTGTCATGGTGAGGGATAGAGAGAAGTCAAAGAGCATATATTTACAGTGTTTTTTGAAAACAAACGACAGACACATTTTTTTCACAACACAACATTTTTTTTATTCAACCAACAAGTAACAAGTAACAATAACATCAAACAAATTATTTTTGACAAGGTTGACAACGTTGTGAAATCATGTGAGATTTCTATTGATGGAAGTCATGAGGCCATTGATGTACACTACGTTTCCTAGCTAAAGACAAAAGATAGCCATAATGGTCACAAAACCATCGATCTACTTTCTCATCGTTTCTAGAAGAGTGACAATCAAAATAAGTCACTAAATGTTCTAAAGGATATCCAAGACTGCGTTGATGAAGAAAATACACACAATATTGTCCACACACCATGGAATCTGTGCCTTGTAATTTCACATTATTGTATCGTGTCGTCTGGGCATTTTTTCTCATAAAGTCAATGATATCGTCTTCCAAAGGGGGTAATCCATACGAATCAAAATATTCCACACAATCCTCTTGAGGGAAGTAGACGGCAACCCAGTGAGTTCCTGGGAGATGACTTTCGTCCGTGTTGATGACATAAGCTTGATGGTCTTGAGGTTTGCAATGAGGTAGTTCATCTTTAGCGCACACGACAGGATTCCAAGAAGCAGTGTACGAACTATTGTTCAAAAGGTAATAAAGTTCCCAGGTATCCATTTTTTGTTGTGTTGTTTTTTTCTTCACAGGTGATGATAAGTCATCAATTCAATTCTGACCTTTTGCCTGAAACGATCTGACAAGTAAACGCCTATTAGCTCCGTCTTTGCACCCTGAGCCAAGAGAGATTCGATGCGACGGATCTCTAGAGCAGTCAATGGAGGACAGGAATGATCATGCAAGCCTTTATACCACTCATGAAACACTGCTTCTTCCGAGATGAGACCCCAAGCGTCGTCCAGATACTCGTCCAATTTTTCTTCTTGACTCATCATCAGACATTTATCGTGTTGAATTTGACTGGGGTGATCGTTTTGACATCCATAGCAATCTTTCTTGATCAATTCTGTAATTGTATTCGCCAGGTGTTTGGCAAAACAGGGCACTAAATGTTGTTCTTGTTCTGGCCATCTGGACTTGACTACTACCTCGTCCTCTTTGTCTTGGTCTTGGGGTTCTGTTTTCACGCTATCCTCCCATTCCATGTCCAAAGATTCTCTACTGTTCAGTGAGGGATAGGAGTCTTCCATTGTTTCTAATAGTCTAGAATGACTTCTCTCAAACTGTTGATTTCTATGGTATTATCGAATTCGGCATACAAGATGACGTTGACCGTCTCGGTGAGAGCTTCTGCAAACTGAAGTTCCACACGCAGTTGACCAGATTTTATAGGGTGGAAATGTCCCTCGTCGCTACCTTGGTCTGGAGTGAAATCAAAGGCCCACAACGTGTAACCTCCGACATCATCTTCGTACGAAATACGTGATTGGCGTTGGTTCCTAGTTGCCCCGTAGCTTCGTACAGGGACAAGTACGATCTCAAGTAATTCTTCTGGGCAAAGTTAGGTTCGAAGGGTCTGGTACACAAAGTCTTGCCATCGCGACTGACTTCGATCTTGGACACTCTGTAGTACTTAAACTGGAAAGGATTTTGATCGTGGGCTCCGTTGAAGGCTGCATTACTGACGATACCATCGATTAAACGTTTGGGTAACTGTCCTTGGAACAGATTATCTTCGATTTTGGATCGGAGTCCAGTAGCAATGGTGAATGTTTTCACTTCTACACGTCGTATAGGATACTTGGCGGTCGATCTGCTCAATGTTTGACTGATGTCGTTTCCTGCTTTAGGTAACACTTCTACACGACGCACGTAAAGTCTGGCTTCTTGGATGATGGTTTTGTACTCGTTGGCATGAGCCATCAAATGGAAAGCGACACTGCTGCGATTGAATCTCAGGCGAATATCCACTCCGTTCAGCAAATACTTGTCTTGCAACCACATGTCCAAATGCAAAAGATCCATCAGTTCTAAGCTACGACCTTGCAAGATTTCCTTCGACGGTTGTTAAAACCCACATTGTGAGGATTGTCATCGGCTGTCAGGGCTGTGTCGTTAAACGTGTCTTCACCTGCGGTGTCAGGTTTCCATATCACGCAAGCATCCAGACGAGTGTTCTTGGCCTCTTTTCCGTATGTCAAGAGATTTTCTAGGTACGCTCGGTAAGGATAAGTATCCATACTGCTGCTGACCAGTTTGTTATTCAAGTACAAATCCACTTCGCTGAACAAGGAATGCATGAAATTGTTGACGGGAGCTACTCTGGCATCGGCTCCCGGATTAGTGTTGTCGGTTTTGATCACTTTGAGTTTCAGATACAAGTAACTGCTATTCAGATCGATGTAATCTTCGGGTTGTCCTTTAATTTCAAACTCGATGGGAGCTGAATCCGTCAAAGAGGAGACGGGATGAAATTCGACCCATTGGGATTCTTGCATCGTCATCATGGTGGATGGCATGGCAAACAGATCTAGTTCCGACTTGGAACAAACGCAAGACTCTCGGTGCATCATTTTCTTTTTTTTAATAATCAAAAACGTCTAACTCTCGGACGGTTTTTCTTTTCTTAGACTTTCTAGCTCTAGGGTGTGAAGTCCTCTGAAGGAGTGTTTTCGTCGTCTTTTTCTGCCTTGTCCTTGCTGTGGCGTCAGGGAAGCAGGAATGCCTGACTCGGCAGTGCTCAGGGCATTTAGAGGAGTTTCTCGCCGACCCAAAAGGTCTTTGCCCGTTTGAAGCAAGACAATTTTGCCTGCTCTCAAGAAAGCTTCTTTGGGGTTTTGTTTGTCAATGATGACATTTTGGAGAAATTCTTTACCTTGCGTCAACGCGGCATCTTTAAAGGCGTGCAATCCCCATGTCACCATCGGTTTCAAAACGGGAACCACTCTACGAAAGGCCGATTTGAGCATATCACCTAAACCATGTCCTCGCTGTCGAGCGACTCCTTGGTACACAGGATACATGACTGACAAAAAGTTAGAGTAATCGTTTTCGAAAATGGAGTTTCACTGTGACTTTCCCTTTGGTGAATGAAATATTTTGTCCCAGATCTCCTTTTATAGTAATGTTGACAGTGTCGAAATAGGACTTACTGACGGGCAAATAGTGAGGATGTACAAATTCGCGGTGAACGTGATAGGTGTTTCCACCTCCCTCGTCAGCAGCCGTGGCAGAATCCACTTTAAAAGGAATGACACGCAGTAACGGTACAGAGGTGTGTCCCACCACGTTGTACTCCACCACATCGGAGTACACAAACATCAAATTCAGTCCTTGGTTCATTTCTACAGGGAATGGAAAATATTTCGCAAAATCCAAGTTACCGGTCATGGCTGGTATTTCGTTTCTCATCTTGATCAACTTGGGGTCTCCACCCAAAATGTCATACAATTCAGGACAAAATGTAATGGCCAATACTTTGTCCTCTGAAAATTTCATCATTAGGCGACGAGGTATTTTGTGGTACTCGATCGTGACACTTCTTCTGGCTTTCTCCAAGGCTTTACCAAACGTGAAATTGAACCTGTCAGCAATAGTGTTCACCAAATGTTGACCACTAAAATAATAGCCCACATTAATTTTCAACAGATAAGTGGTTCGTTTAGTTTTGGGGTCTTGTGATTTTATAAAGTCAGCTACACTAGCGCGTTCATCCAAGGCTTGTTGCACTTGTTCGTCATAAACTTCTACCGTAAAATTGTTTTCATTTTCGATGATGTTTTTGATTTATGTAGGGTGAATCATTTCCACCAAAGCCACTTCCCAATGGGCTTCGTGATCCAATTGGATGGCTTGAGGTAATCTGGCCGAGAAACAGCGCAAAGTGTTATTGGGAAACGCCTCCATGGAACTGTCACTGGGTAACTTTAAGTAAAATTGGTTGTTCATAATCCCACAGTTCTAGTGTCCGAAGAGTCACTGGAGGTCAGAGGAGTGTCTAAAAGAGGGTGGTTAGGGTGACTGTTGGAACTAACGTTGGACACAAGACTCCCGTTGTTGTTGTTTCCGTTCGAGGAATATTTCAGAGACGGATTGGGAAGAAGGTAACCAATGCAACTGCTAAGTAAAATGGTCCACAATTGTTTGTCTCCTTGTTGCAAACTCAAATTGGCAATGGCAGCACCGATGACACAATACACCGCAAAAATTTGGCAGAAAAAGACGATTTGCGTTTTAGGCACACGTTCTCCACACCACACCTACAAAGGTTGCTTTTGTAAATCTTGCAGAGAAGAACTGGGGGAAGGAATGGTCACTGCAGTAGCTAAGGCTGTGTTGAAGGGCATGATAGTCACTTCTTTTTATAGTGGATGAGTTGCGAAGCGGTAATCAAAGAGTCAAAACTGGGAGGATATCCTTTCCAACGTACTTTGACTTCTTTGACACGTCGTTTTCCCACTTTACGAGTTCTTCGATCGAGAATGCTTTATATCTCGTACACGTCGTCTTCTTTTTTGGTCACACGTTTAACTCGGGCAAGTAAAACGTTCCTTTTAACACTTCCCCGTTCATGTCTTCGAAATTATAGACAGGAGGATGACGGCCACGCACACGTTCGGTGACACGAAACAATTCAGTGGTCCAGTTGGGTAAGTAACCTTTGTCGAAAGTGCGTTTGGTTTTACCCAATCTCCTGATGCCAACACTCCACCTTTCTTGGGGACAGTCACTGTCGGGGACGTACCAAACAGGCGCTCGAAGGCGGTCACTTCGTTGTCGGGAGTCACTTCTTGGGGGACACGCCCAATGCTCCGATGGTAAGATTGGTTGTACGATTGGACGAGGTGCGGCAAGACGTCGATGTACTTGAGAATGTGTTGATGCGTAAAATATTTCCACATGCGTTCTTTCAAGGTGCGTTGAAAATGTCCCACGATGCTAGCTTTGGTTTCGGGATTCTCGGTGGTGAAAAAACGAATGTCAAGTTTCTTAAATTCTTTTTGGAAAGCTTGGTTCAGAAATTCGGTGCCTTTGTCAGTTTGCCATCGAAGAGGGTGATGCCAGCTTTGTTTCAACACCAGTTGGAGGGCTCGCACTAACTCACTGCTCGATTTGGAAGTCAATGGTACGACCCAAGCAAATTCGGAAAAGACGTCGATGACACAAAATAAATATTTGTAGCCACGATTGTAGGTGGCCAAATGAAAGACATCGGCTAAATCGGCTTGCCATTGGTGATCGATACCCTCTACCTGAGTGCGACTTCTGGAAAATTTTCGTCGAATGGGTTTGTGTAAGGTGTACGTGGCTTGTTCTTGTAACCAGCGTTACACATGAGGTAAACGGATGCTTTTCAGTCGAGTTTTGCAGCACGATACAATTTCTGAACCCCCCCTTAACCTGCGGGATGGGCTGGATCGTAGTAAATGCTGGCTAACGCCTTTTCCATTTTTTCATAAGTGATCCAATCTTCACTGATGCTACTCTTGTCTTTCTGTGGTATTTTCTTGGTTTGTAATGCTTTGCGTGTCCGACGAGCAATAAGTGTTGAGGGGGAGGACAGTGTTTGAAAAGGGGTAATCAGTTCTTGTTTCACTTCTATCTTGGCTTTCGTTTTCTCTTCTGAGGAAGAAGGAGTAACCATCATCTTTTTAATCCAACCAATTCTGGATGTAGGTGGTGTTGTTAACTTGCGTACTTTATCTGGTGGAGTTTGAAACTCCTCTTCTTTTTCTGTCTTGATCACTGGGACTAGTGGTAGTGGACTTTCTGTCTTGGCCATTGGAGGTGGTAGTGGTGGTGATAGACTTTTCATCAAGGCCTTAAAATCTTTAAGAGTGGGTTGAGCTGTTTCGTCTAAAGCTTTTTGGTGAAAGAGTTTCAGTCGTTGCAACAACTGACCGTACCGTTGCGATTTTTCCGTTTCTGACAAATCGCTGCGATCCATCAACGATTGAAATTCGTGTTGTAACTGGGACATCTCGGTCAAATGAGGATTGGGAGGTAAATGTGGGGTTCGTTGTTCTTGCCAACGATGGTATTCCATCCATCGTTTGTAAGGGACTAAAGCTAGTTTTCGTCCTTCCATCAGATTTCAAGGATCACGTCTGAGATCTTTTGATTTTTATCTTCTTGGTCTTTTATCTTGGAATTAGGGCGGGTATAATATGTCCCATTGCATTCAGTATAGGTTTCGCTACATTGGTAGTAAGTCCTAACAGGGGTAAAAATCCTCCGCGTTGCACCAACATCTTTTTCTTTTGACGAATGGGTATTTTCTTTTGGACCATTTGGCGAAGAATGTGTCGATGTTTGGCTAAGCAATTTTTCTGATGTTTAGTCAAAGGTATTGTGCCTTTCAAGACGGTCAGACAACATTTGCTCACCGTATCGATGACATCTTTGGAGGCAGTTTGAATGAGTTGTTTTCGCATGGGTGGAGAAGCTTTGGACAGGACAGGACAGACAACATGTCCCAATGTTTGACTAAACGAG
>JAECUM010049540.1:0-10789 GCA_016617855.1 Megalonaias nervosa
TGGTCCCTTACCTAAGACCAAGTCAGGCAACCAATATTTGTTGACCATTATGTGTCCGTCAATAAGATTCCCAGAGGCAATTCCTTTGAGGAATATTAAAACCAAAACCATATTAAAAGCTTTGATAAAGTTTTTTACTCAATTTGGTCTTCCTAAATCTGTCCAATCGGACCAAGTGTCAAATTTTATGTCTGGAATTTTCCAGCTAGTTATGCTTGAATTTGGCATTCAGCAATTCAAGTCAAAAGTGAAATCATGGTTTCACAGAACTTAAATAGAGAGATCTTTTGAGTCCTATAATAGAGTTCATTCTCTCTTGCTCATTCTTCAAAACAAATTTCAAATTAGATTTTACGGCCCTTCCAAAGTTAAGAAGAAAATGAATGAGTTAAATTATAATAATAGTACTCTGATCTAAATAAATTATTGGAGTACTAGTATATTGAGAGAGATAGCCAAATAAATCATGCAATTAATTTAGTTGTACCTGTCCCACAAACTGAGAATTTAAGTGAAGAAATTCAATCGGACTCTATTGATTTTGGAGCGACAAATCTTCGGAATTCGGAAATTATGAATAATCTGGACCAGAAACTTTTACATTTGCAACAACAAGAAAGGAATGAACTTAAACAGTTATTATTTGATTATGAGCACTTATTTCCAGATGTTCCTACGAGGACAAACAAAATTTTTCATGACGTTGAAATTGTGAATTCTAAACCTGTGAAACAACACCCATACAGAATGAACCCTCTCAAACAGGAATACTTGAAAAAGGAAATTCAGTATTTGCTGGGGAATGATTTTATAAAGCCCATTAAAAGTGACTGGAGTTCACCATGTATACTTGTTCCGAAACCAGATAAAACTTTCCGTATGTGCACTGATTATAGGAAGGTGAACAGTGTGACAAAAACAGATTCATTTCCATTACCAAGTATCGATGACTGTACTGATAAAATTGGAAATGCCAAGTATGTCACCAAATTTGACCTTCTGAAAGGATTTTGACAAATTCCACTAACGGAGAGGGCAAAGGAAATTTCGGCATTTGTGACTCCAGATGGACTTTATTAATATAACGTAATGCCATTCGGGATGAAGGGTTCTCCAAGTACCTTTCAACGTTTGATGAATATGATTACCTCTGGTCTAGATAATTGTGATGCTTACATCGATGATGTCATCATCTACAACGACACCTGGAAAGAACATCTAGCAACTATTCGGAAATTCTTTGACAGACTCAGTGATGCAAATTTTACAATCAGTTTATCTAAAAGTTAGTTTTGTCGTGCTTGTGTAACTTTTCTAGGCCATATTGTGGGAAATAAACAAGTTAAACCTGGTAAGATCAAGGCTATCTCTGATTTCCCTGTGCCTGTCAAAAAAAGCAGCTGATGCTATATTTTAGGTATGACTGGATACCATCGGAAATTTTGTTCCAATGTTTCTAATAATGCTGAACCCCTGACATACTTGTTGAGCACGAAAAACAAGTTTCTTTGGACTGAGAAATGTCAGGAGGCTTTTGATAAGTTAAAGGCCATACTTAAAGGTACACCAGTTCTTACAGCTCCAAATTTCAGTCAAACGTTTAAACTATCTGTTGATGTGAGTGATGTTGGGGTTGGAGCAGTATTGATTCAAGAAGATAGAAATGGTGTTGATCATCCGGTGTGCTATTTCTCTAAGAAATTAAATAAGAACCAACGAAATTACTCAACAATCGAGAAGGAATGTTTGGCTTTAATTTTGGCATGACAACATTTTGAAGTTTACCTTAGTTGTTGTGTTTAGTGATCACAACCCCCTTACTTCCATCGACAAGATAAAAAACAAAAATCAAAGATTATTAAGGTGGAGTTTGTTGTTACAGGAATATAATCTTGACATCAGGTACATCAAGAGAAAAGATCATTTAATTGCAGATGCATAGAAATATTATTTCATGTACACTTTGTATAATTCATAAGAGTTCTTCTTATCTAATTGTTTTACCTCATGTATAATTAACATATGGTAAAAAGAAAGTTTTATTATATAAATCTTTCTTTCTCTTTATGGGGGACGTGTTACGTATTAATTACTTGCGTGTTAGTTTTAAATTCTCTTTTATTTTATTTTTATTTCATTACATGTTATTGTAATAACTTTATTCACTAGATTTGGCAATTTTTTTTGTGGAAAATTTAGTTTTCTGTTTTGACCTAATAAAAAGCGCAGTTCCTTGCTACATTGTATTTTTAGCTGACCTAGTTCCTGACCTTGATTCAGAAATTCGTAAACACAGAGTGAAAATCATTAGTCGTAATCAAGGTCATTCATGGCTTGCGTCAGCTCTGTTGAAAACAACCTTTTTTTATTATTGAATCTTAAGTAAGATTCGTTCGGTACAATCGAACCTGTAAATAGCCTACGTGCTAATTGCCATGTTTTTTTACTGCGCTGTTCGAAATAAGTGACCACGTCTGAAATTGCGTTTTAGTTGGGTTTAATACTCATATCTCAGTGATTTTAATTCAGTTGTAGTTTTCTCCTTTAGAGCTCAAGGTGTTTTCTATGGTGCTGCCAGTTTGATTTAAACTTCTTCTATTTTTTGGATTTAATAATTTATATTCCCGGGAAAATATCAGTGCTTATAAAAATTCTTGGACGAAAACATTTAGTGGAAATTATTCGGAATTCTAAAGCCGGAATTATATTCTTTGTGACTCAACAAGGAATTGTTTACACATCAGAACAAAACTGGTTATAGAGGACGTTATCACCTTCCATCTTGGAACTTCATCGAGATTCGAGCTTGGATTCAATTAGAACTTTTAAGTGACAGGACTTATATTTTTTAATTTCCAGGAATAGTTTTTGGATTAGATTCATAAATCGTAAGTCTATTTTCACATGTTTACCTTGTTTTCTAGGGAAATAAATTATTTTGTTAAATTTACAAAGCTTGTTGGCTTCACTCTTTTCTTTGTTACTTTGTACGAGCCTAGGCACGTAATAATATCCTTAGCAAATCTTGTATAATGCTAACTAGGTGGTTGTTGGAAATGGTTGAAAAGTTAGAACGGGTACTTTGACGAACAAAGTCAAAAAGTCATGAAAATTATCGCCAACTATTTTTAAAGTTCTATGGAAAGGCAGTAGCAGAATGCCAATGTAATAAGCTGGTTTTGGAAACAGCTTCTGAATCATAAGTTGCATCTATCTGGATGATAACGTCACTTTGCTTAGTGCAGCATCAGCCGATTTGTTGTTAGCAGTTTAAATCAGAGGTATCGATCCGAGAACAAAATCAATTAAAGCAAATTAATAGTGTATTTTATTAGTTAAGTCCAGCAACCTCCTGCAACTATCGTTATGATTAGAAATTATTCCTTTTTTTATTATATTAGCTTTGTCTTTTTAATCATGTGCAGCTTTCATTACACAGCCATTTTTGTTTTTCTTGTCTACAAAATTCTTTCACATTCACTTCTTTTATTGTGGATGTGTATATTGAGCAAATTGGTATACAGTGTTCATTAGCTTCTTTAATCGTACTATTTAGCACGTCGGTATTTATAGAAGTGCTTAGACATAGTCTGATGCTGTATGACCTGACGATGTTTCAAGCTATTGTTGTAACCAACAAATCTACTCCCCTTTACATCACCATATCACATGACCTGACGATGTTTCAAGCTATTGTTGTAACCAACAAATCTACTCCCCTTTACATCACCATATCACATGACCTGACGATGTTTCAAGCTATTGTTGTAACCAACAAATCTACTCCCCTTTACATCACCATATCACATGACCTGACGATGTTTCAAGCTATTGTTGTAACCAACAAATTTACTCCCCTTTACATCACCATATCACATGACCTGACGATGTTTCAAGCTATTGTTGTAACCAACAAATCTACTCCCCTTTACATCACCATATCACATGACCTGACGATGTTTCAAGCTATTGTTGTAACCAACAAATTTATTCCCCTTTACATCACCATATCACATGACCTGACGATGTTTCAAGCTATTGTTGTAACCAACAAATCTACTCCCCTTTACATCACCATATCACTCGACAATATAAGATTTACACCTTTACTACCAGAAACATAATTTAGTAAGCTTTAGAAATGGATATAAATCGATGCAATCTTATCGTAATGTACTCTGTAAGCTTTCTACACATCAATAATAAGTACACTCTCCAAATCCTTGTACCGTTTTCGGTTCTTCAGCTCCTTTATCAATACAATCTTGTGTTCTTCTATTAACGTATCTCCAGTCGTGGTAAGGTAGAATGTTAACCTTACTACAACTATGTTAAATAACTTTTGATCTATTTTACTGTTGGCTGAATTAGAAACTTGTTCATGAGGTAATGGTACTGGATATATCTAACTGTTTACGTTCAACCTGTAGAAACTGTTGACATTAAACCTGTATAGAGATTTTAGAGAATCTGGCATAGTTTATCTGTTAGATGCTAATATAATATTCCGTATTAAACTGTTGCAAGCCATACTGTAAAAATACATTCTTCCTACCAGAATTTCATATCACACTGTGTTTGTTTTTGTTAACAGAGTCATCGCTCTTAAATTTCAGTGTGTAGTTGTTTTTTAAATGTCTAATGGATTATATGGAATTAGTTGTTTTCTTTGTATCTAATGTTCATCTCTTTAAAAGTTTGTACAATACCTCGGATAAATGGAGCATCAACATGAGTTGTAGCAAATGGATACGGTTTAATGCTTGTTGGGTCTTATTTTGTAAATCCGAATAACATTATTGTCACAAAAATTCCTACGTGTCAAAATCATCAGCTACATGACATCTACTATTTAAATTCTTGTTTGTGGGATTTTCATAATCCTGTTTGAATTTGTCAGTATTGTCTAATTTTCTAGTTTCATTTTAATTTTTGAATATGGTAATAATTTAGTACTTCATACTGTCTGTTTACTTTAGTCCTTATATGCAGACTAAGAGGCGCAAAGGTATCACACACACACACACACACACACACACACACACACACAAATGCAACCTGAGATTGTCGATTTCAGTCTTCACATAACGATATTCCGATCTTCCCTTTTCAGACTGCTTGTAAAACAAATTAGATAACACCGTTTATATTTTCCATCTTTATGACTGTTTTTTTTTTAATTACAATTCTGACTTAAAACTTCCGCTTATTTTATAAGACTGACTACTTTGTATGAAAATCCCCGCTTTATTATTCGGACAAGCTAAATAATTAGTCACCGTCTGACACACTGCTCTTTAGACCTTGTATTTCTTTTGATGGCTTAGTCATCATCTCTTGGTAATACAAACATATTGTGAAACATTCTTTAATTTCGTTAAGTGACATTTTAAGCTTAACAATAAAAAAGAGAAAAATGATAAACGTATAATGAGAAATATTTTCGGACCTAATAGGATGTGTAAATAATATAGATTTTAGAGTTATATATACATGTTGAGAAGTTAGCTGCATATTCATTGTCAATAATATATTCTCCTGTGATTATGTAAGGCACAACTCCTTTGATTTCATAGTACTATACTTGAACGTTATCCCGTTATGTAATTGATATAAACTACCATTCGTCCCCAGGGATGGCGCTCAGTTAAACGTAACAAATAGGCAATGACAAGAGCTAACGACAAGATGAGCTAAGATGACAAGAGCTAAACTGCCTTCAAAGAAGTCAGTCAATCAATCAATCAATCAATTAATCAATCCTCAACTTGACCTTAAAGTGAAACTTAAGTAGTTTTTATATTACGCAACTGTTATCTTTAGACTAGTCTCTTGCTGTATGTGTTTCCTATCAGTTGTAAAGACAATTAGATACCACGAAATCCAAAAGATCGCAGTTACTTGCACGCGGGGTTCTGTTATGCGACTGTACTCGTTTAATGATTGCAAACTAATGCAAACACGCCTTTTCCCTTTTATCCATTACATATATCGATCGATCATTACACTGCGCCGTTTTCTAGCCAGCATTTCCAACGCTACGGTAATTGCTGACATATAGAAAGCTGTAATATTTGCTCTCGAGAAACAATCCGAGCTTCGATTGTCTGGATATGATATGTAAAATAAGGACACAATCACCAATTAATACGCTGGCACCCAAGTACAATTCAACAGATATATATAGAAAATCATCACTAACTTGTAAAATCACTAACTGGTCTCACAGTAAACGACGAGAACTGTCTATTAAAAGCGCGTGTGCCGCAGGTGAATTGGTGCTGGGGTTAATTTTGCATGGATGCATGTGTAATATTCGTAGGCAAAATCAATAACCGTTTTTAGGCATGAACAGAACAACATTTTTAGTTTGTTTTGCATTATTAGCATTGTGTAATGTCTTGATTTAGGAACATAAAACGGCTGGATTTATATCTCAGATATCGATGGCTTGGCTTCGCAGGTTGCTATGGTTTCAAGCTTTCAAATATAGAAGATACGAAAAGTTCACGGTCACAGTGTTTCATTACTTTCATTGAGCGTGGTATAGCTTTAAACACGGACCCTCGTGTTTGAAAATAACATGGACTTGTGACAATTTTGTGGAAATGTGGATACCTGGAGACATGCTGACTGTTTCTATAATACAGGTAAGATCTGATAATGCCTCACATCTAGAACGATAGAAAGATAAACTATTATCTTTGAAAAATATTCATTCTGATGGATGATAGATATCATGTTTCAACAATATACGGTTTGTTATCAGGGAGATATTCCCAGAATTTCTATTAATCGTACCTTAACAACAGTGCACACTTTACAATATAATATTAAAGTATCGTTCTGAGGACTTTTAAACTGTGTTTTGTACAAATTACTTTTTTCCCAGAAATTTGTTTAAATAATTAACGTAAGAAAAGATATACATTGATCATATCAGGACACACGTTCATATTTATAGTTACAAATTACGAGGCCAGTAATAACAAAAATTCTGACGCACTGCATTGAGCATTAATAGTTAGAAGTTGCTCTAATTGTCTATGAAGTGACTTTCATCTTTTCATTCATTCGCATTTTCTATGAACTGAATTTCATCTATTCATTCATTCGCATTGTCTATGAACTGAATTTTATCTATTTATTGATTCGCATTGTTTATGAACTGAATTTCACCTATGAACTGACTTTAATCTATTCATTCATTCGTACTGTCTATGAAATGACTTTAATCTATTCATTTATTCGTTAGCATATTCAGTTAGATATTCCTTGGATATGTAGTGAGTTATACAGATGTGGCAAGTGTCTTCAAAGTTTAGAATCAGTAAGCGTAATGTTGTCCATACCAGATGACTAAACAGCTTTCTGACAGAACTTTAGGTACGATCAGACTAATTTCTGTCCACGAAACCTCAATGTTGAGACTGACATTTACTGATTTAGGTACTGACAGAGTATTTTCTTTCTAAGAAACCTCAATGAAAAGATTGACATTTATTGATTTAGATACGGTCAGACTGTTTTCTTCCCACGAAAACTCATTGCGAAGACAGACATTTACTAACAGGAAGAATAAGACGGTATCTCCACAAGTTAAACAAAACGTATCATATTAATATGTAATGGGAGCTATCCGCAATTTAATTTGATGTTTTGACGGAACAGGAAGTTGTCGTGAATACGGCTTTAAGGTTCAGCTATGAACGTCTTGACACGCCACTCCACCATACGTTTGCTACATTCATTGGACACGAGCCATTTCTACGCAACTATGAACAAATATTGGTTGCATGAATCACAGCCTAGTTTATAACTGGCCAGCTTTGTCTACCCTTTGAATGTTCCCTCCCACCCCCGGACGCATGTTTACTTTGTTTGATAGACATTGATAAATATTTGTCAATTTGATTATTTATTCATAATTTAACATCCAATTCCGGTAAAGCCTACATACATTCTACAAAAGTGATTCATCAAACCAAATGAGACCTTAAAAATCAATTACGTTTTATCTCATCCCAAACTCCTGTGATAAATTAATATATTTTATCCAAAATGTAATTGTTTCTGTTTATGTCTCTTTGCTATGCAATATGCATGGATTAATTTGCCAATGAACATGTTTTCAGCTCTGCTTTTAAAATGGTTCTTACTGTGGCAAATTTTGGGCAAAATATTCAAGGCAAGAAACTATTATTCAAACTTCGTTGCCAGTTTACGTGACTTAGCCCTAATCAAGTCTATAATCTCTCCAACATTATAGTTCAAAATCATATTTCAGACAAAAGCCAAAGCAATTGCACGATGATACACACCTACAGAAGGTACCTTTTTTAGTCTGTAATCCACAATAAATTACTTTATATTCAAATGCAATCAGTATAAATGAACAAACTAAATTTTAAGCGTTTTTTGACAAGTGTTAACTTTCGATACACTACAAACCACTTTCAGAATAGTCAACATGAGGAAATCAGAGAATGCATGCACAAATCCTTTACCTTTTTGATGGGAATTGACAAACTCTATTTTCATTATTAATTGGGGGCCCCGAGTGGCCGAGTGGTCTAAAGCCCTCACCGTTACGGATCACTGCCATCTCACCTCTGTCTGCGTGGGTTCGAGTCTCGGGCTCGGCCAATGTGGTTATGTGAGAAAGCTTGCCGGTAGCTTCTCGTGGGTCGGTGGTTCTTTCCGGGTTCTCCCGGGTTCTTCCTCCACCATTAATACTGGCCGCCATGTATAGCCTATCTTGTGCTGAAAAATGGCGTTAAACCCTATGACAACAACAACAACAACAACATTATTAATTGCATCTGATCTAAGTCAATACTCGTGATATATGCGACGTCTGTCAGTCACAATCTTAAAAAAAATCATAAATAAAAAGTGTCCTTGACGCAGAAAATGTAATTTGTTAAATGGATAAATGAGAATAAAATATTTTATGATATACAAATGGGCGTGTATATGGAAAAACGTTACCTAATGAGTGTTGCCATTTAGTTTATATTTGTGAATGGTCTCGTCAGAAACTTACCATATCTCTTAACCGTCTGGATAATTATTAAAGAGTACACATATAGCACAGACAAATACATATTCGCATATATACATTTATCCATCCATTCATACTTACATAGTATATACCTACGTATAAATATTGTCAAAGGTAGTACTGAAAATTGTATAATACACGAATGATTTTGCGCATGTAAAATGAAAAGAAATCTTCTTCTTGACTCAAACTTTTTACCATGTTACTTTTTGAATATTAAAATATTAATTGCGTTTGTGTGAGTATTAACTATAAAACGGACAACCAATTATTCAATCAAAGACTGTTCAGTTCTTGTGTCCTCATAAAAATTGCTCCACATTCTATTTTGAGTCATGGTATGACGTGATATGTAATATTACAGTTTTGAGGCATGATCTGACGTGATATTTCTCACCCATGCGACAGAGAAATATTGCTGTTTTGCTAAACGTACTTTTCTTATAGACCTCTGGTTGTCTTAGTCGGGTCGTCTCAGTCATGGTGTCCACGCACAGGGAACTACTTTGAAAACGATGAAACCCTTGTTGTCTTCAGCTGTGTTTGACTTAGTTATTATAAAATCAAACAACAACATGTACATAACAAAAGCATACCCATATAGCAACTTAAGGTCCCTCTCCAACTTTGATAATACACTATACAGAACATTTTGAGTGAGACAGACACGCACATGCACAGGAAGTGGAGCTATTTGGTATTATGCTAGCAACTATAGTTCGTCCAACACAGCATGGTGAATTTTATAACAGCTGTAACTCAGTAAATTTTCAGGTCAGCGTCATTAAATATAGCTAAAAGTTCCTAATTAGTATTAAGTACTTCGTATGAAACGAACTACGTACTTCTTTAGCATAATTTAATGACGCTGACCTGAAACGTTAGAGAGCTACAGATAGGATAAAACTCACGATGCTGTGTGGAACGAACTATAACAGAAAACACTGTTCCAGACACAAAGACGACACACATCACAGGCTACAAAAATCCAAACTCTCTCAAGAGCTACCGCAAAGACGGCAAACACTAGACATGTGGTATGTCAGACATGTGTTCTGCAGATTCTCTCAAACACCACCAACCAATCTCAGTTGAATCAAACATCGTAAATAAATGAACATTCCTGCACTTACCAATCCGAATGGTTTTCATTCATCAGTCCACACGCTATTCCACAAGATTTCCATGTAGCGTATCATTGCACTAGTAATAGCAACATTTGCCATATTTCCACGACAGAAATTATTAATTTACCAGAATGTCATGAATTAGAAATCTAGTCCGTCACTACACACTTAGAACTGTACCCAGTGTGGTTAATGTATAATACAATTGCTGTCATAAAACTTTTTCTCCAAATTAGAACTGACGAAAGTTATACGTTATCCGTATAAAAGATACTAATTACTTATTCAGATTTTCATAAAAGAGTACAACACCTGTTGACCTTTAATATAGAGTGAGAAGCAATAATAGTACCTAATGAAAAATTGTACTTTGAATCTTCTAAATAATTGAAAACATGCACAGTTATTTTGATTTCATTTAAAAATATTCGGTGAGAAAGTAATCTATGTCGGTGTTTGTACCAAGACAAGGAAATCCCAGTGGCAGAGTTTGATTTTTTGTCACTACTCCGGTGTCCTAGAGGTTAGAGCGTCCGCTTCGAATGCGGGAGGTCGCGGGTTCGAACCCCGGCCGAGGCATACTAAAGACTTATAAAAA